>VHZZ01008206.1:13104-28641 GCA_009801015.1 Silene noctiflora
CTTGCTTTGATATGAAAGAGGAAGGGAGAATATAAAGATGTTTGAGTTTTCTTTTTGTGAGAAGATGAAAAATGAAAAAGGCCTTCAAGAACTGACGATGTATATATATATATTAAAACTCCTCTTTTCTTTTAAAACAAAACGGGACAAAAACCCGTAACAGCGTAGCTACTCGATCGAGTAACTAACATACTCGATCGAGTTGACCCAACTCAGTCGAGTAACTAAGGGACAGAACACAAACAGAATCTGATTCTTACTTACTCGATAGAGTACCCCCTACTAGATAGCGTACCCTCTACTATATAGAGTATCCAAAGACTAAAATCTGAGGTATTACACCTACCTTTTAGCATTCTTCAACAAGCTACACAAATCCAATCGATTTCGTCTCATAAAACCGTCTCATTCTACAATAATCATATAATAACTATCACAAATCATCCTACACTATAATACAATACAAAACCCCTTATTACCACCCATAATTACCCAAATACTAACAACAAATACTAATTAAACAACCTAATTGAAAACCTCTAAAATATAGGGTTCATAAGGCTAGAAAAGGGGATAGATCTCAACTTACAAGGTGGATGGAATTGATAGCAAAGTGAACAATCCCTTAGACCGAGCTTGAATCCCATGTAAGAGTGTTTATGAGTGTTTTAGAGAGAAGGAAGAGAAGATGAGAAATGGAATTAGGGTTAGGGGATGAAACACGATTTATGCGCCCTGACAGTGTCACTCGGGCGAGTGAGCGGTTCACTCGGCCGAGTGCCACCTACTTGGTCAAGTGAACTTCTCACTCGGTGAGTCAACCCCACTCGGTTGAGTAGACCATATACTCGGCCGAGTGCACCCTACTCGGTCCACTACCAGCTTACTCGTTCTACTTCCACACTTCACTAGGTCTAGTCTAAGCTCTACTTGGTCTATTGTAAGGTCAAATCTTACTCTCGTATGACTTTCACGCATCCCAAGGCTTCCCGTACGGATACCAAAATATCCGGGTATTACAAAGACCCTAAGCTACACCATTGGACTTTGTGTTATACCTCAAGGGGAGGGGAGGGGTAAAGCGCAGCAATAGGCGTTTGCTAGTTTATGGACTTTATTTATTTATTTTTGACAAAAATAAACTGATGATATTAAAGTAAAAAGGTAGAAAGTACATAAAACAACAAAGAAAGCACGGAAAACAACATAAAGTAAATTAGGTTGTAGCTAAGCTAACAGACCAGTGACGATGTATAACCAGGAAATTGCGGATATCTTGCAACGAGTTCCGCGAGGAAATTGGTACTGGCGAAGAGGAGGCCAAAACAGATGAAAGTATTTGGCAAGACACTTGGAAGGAGACGTGAGGTTGGGACTCGGAACGAGCTCTTTGCATAGCAAGCAAGAGCGTCCTCGTAGTGGCGGCAAACATAGAATAGGCGTACAGGGAGAATAAAACAGTTGTCCTAGTAACAGAGTCAAAAGATGTGAGAAACCGGTTCCGAGCAGGTGATCTTTTCACGGAAAATGTTAAGTGATGTCAGATAATGGAGGGGTAGATTCAAGCGCAATAGATAAAACAGGCAACTGGTTATGTGAGGTGGCAAGGTAGTCCGTTAGCTCACAGATACGAGTTGGATCCACCGCGCACCTCTCAAAAACCATAGAATTTCTAGCTATCTAGATTGCTTATAAGTACACAACAGAAGTAAAGCACACGGTTATCCAAACACATACAAAAAGTTGGGAAAGACGGATGAATATCACAAATCAATCTTATTGATTTCCTCGCATAAAAATACATTCTTTATAATAATAGTTCCACACTAAAACGAACTGCATTTCTCACAACTAATTAGTAGCCTAGCAACAACCACAATCTCAAAATATTATTTTTCCTATGCCTAAACTAGGTAGATTTCCACCTATTTCTTCTCACTCTTTCTTATCTTAAACAAAAATATATGAAAAATAAAAACAAAATACTAATGCAATATTATACTATATTATTATATGGAATGCACTAATTAGTAAAATCCCTAATAAAAATTATGAAGAACAAGCCAATCCACAAGAAAGAGCCATTAAAAGTATAGCCCCTTCTTCTTCATCCCTAGGGAATACTCTTTGAGAAGAATTAGCCTTAGAATAATTCTTGCTTCTTGAACTCATTTCAAAATCTTCAAAAGAATGCTTTTCTTCACGGCGATAATTATTATCGACAAAAATATCATTATTGTCGTTATTATTATTGTTGTTGTTATTATTATAGTTCCAAGAAGCATTAAAAGTCTTGCTTCTTTTCTTAAGAGGCAACTTATTTTCTGATGTTATGTCTTCGACAACAAGTTTTGGAGCTTCGACAACAATGGTTGATGAAGTGGTTGATGAAGTTAAAGTAGTATCCTTGGCGGCAACTACTGCAGTTGCGGCCGCCATTGCTGCCCTTCTAGCTTTCCTTTGTCTTATACCACATGCATTACAAAGAGACTGCAGCAAAACACATGCATTTAGTTATGTCCTTATTATATATGTGGGCTCCCTTCATGGAATGAAAACGACTACTACAAATGTACATTCTATTATTAATTTGGTACAAACAAGTGATACTATTAACACTATAGAAAGTTACTTGTACCCTTCTTTTAAAACGATCACGGGTATCCCGGTCTATTTAACCTCCCGTGGTTGGAGCCGTAAAATAAGCAGAGGTACAAATAACGACTTTTCAAAAATTTACAAAGGACTTACTCACAAACCCACCCAACCCGCTTGTCTGTGGGCCTCGGACTCAAGTCAAGCCAAGCCAAAACCCGAATTTAATGACCTCACCTTGTTTGATAATTTTGATCAATCAGCTCGCTTTAGTAAAGTATGACACTCATAACATGTATTTGATGATTTAGGATCCAAAATTACTGTGACACGAATTATTATGTGCTAGTAACAATTTTTGTTTTCGATAGAATTTGGAAGATAAGTAGGGTGTCAAAAATCGAAAATCACAAGAGAAAAAACTATTAGGGTATTAGTCGCAACCGTTTGTTATTGGCTACCAGTGCCCATGGACCCCATAACCACAAGCCTCAGACGATGACGTATATGAAAGAATTGTTGATCTTAGAATAGAATTGAACCCCTCTTCTTCTTTTTCCTCAATTTCCTTGTAGATAGGGTCAATATACACTATATAAGACAGATCAATTTGAAGATCTAATTACTGCTCTTTCGGACTTAATCATTTGTTTAAGTTTGATTAAAATACTTCTCCCAAAGAATATTAAAGTTAAATAAATGACCGAATATAAAAGTTAAATAAATGACCGAGAAAACAGAGAGTACATCTGTGATAGATAACCCTACAGTAGACATCGTTAGAATGATCATATTATTATTGTTATTGCCGTGGTTATTAGTTATTACTCTCTTCTATAGAGTTCATGTAATCTTAAACGTGTTATTAGACACATACTATCCGATGACGCTCTATCAATATTAAAAGTGTGATCTTATAATTTCTTGGGATGGGGGACATAAATGAATATAATTGTATAAGAATGACAGACTCGAAGATCATAGCCCCAAAAGATTATATGTAATATGTAGGGATCCTAGCTAAAATCAGTTTTGTTCAGAAGTCACAAAATTTATCATTAAAACTTGTTGAAAACTATTAGAAAATAATTCGTGAGACTCGTTGCTTTATACGAGTATTAGAAACACGGGTTAGTTCTTTACGTTTAATTAAAATACATATCACAAAAATATGGGAATAATAAACAATGAGGGAGTAAGCAAGGGAAGTTACCTTAGGGCCTTGAGGTCCACTTCTCCAAAGAGGGGTAGTAGTGGTGTGACAATCCGTACACATTCTAATGCCATTGATATTGTTATTAGCTTCATGATGGCTAGTGGCCCTGAACGGTTGCGCGGTGGCAAGGTGGTGCTGATCACGGCTACCCTTGTCATCGATCTTCTTACACTTCGTTGTGGCTGCAACCGTTGTTTTTTGCAAAATCCTTATCTTTGAAGGCTTGCATTTTTTGGGTTTCTCTATGATTTCATTCTTCTGATCACCTTGATCTCGATTATCAAAAGGATAAACAATGGGTTTGTGACCATGGGATAGAATCAGCTTCTCAACAACCTGATACATGTTCTAAATTGTTAGTAAATTTGCAGTAGATTATGTTGAATTGGTTATATAGTATAACTGTACAAGAATAGTTGCTACTTGCTAGTTAGGGTTAATTGAATACAATCATAAACACGTATGTAGATTTTTTTATTTTTGAGCGATCATAAACATGTATATTTAAATAAGGAAATGGAAGCAAATAATCTATGGCTTGGAGGCCAAGGTAAGTACGTACGCTCAGAGTCCAGCATATAAAATAATTCTGGAAATCTTAATAATTTCCTAATGTAATCTTTGAAATGTGTAAAATAAGATTATTCATATAAGATCATAGTGAATTATTCTGTCGATATAGTTAAAAAGATTAAAATAAGAGGTTAAAATCAAATTGTGAACACAACGAGATGAACAAACTCTAAAAATGAAATCTCTATCTATGATCCTTTTATACACATATCTTTGCTTAAATGATAGAGTCGTGATATACTCGTGACCTATAGTACCAATATTGTCGTTATAGTTAAAGGATTAGAATTTGACATTAAAATTAAATAAACAAACTCTAAAGACGCAACCGCAATCTATGATCCTTTATACACATGTTAGCTTAGTTGATAGAGTCATAATGTACTCGTGACCTATAACACCAATATTGTTCTTATAGTTTCATTCACCCTCTAGTAAAACTATGATCCTCTATATATAATATTTGATTTGACCATACTACACACAAATCATACAGAGAAATTTAGGATCGAATTAGCATGAACCAAATTCGATCCTATAACATTATTATATATAAAGGATCACAGTTTTATAGAAAACAAAATATGGATGGTATATATATATATATATATATATATATATAAGTTCTTACTTTCTCCTGAGAACCCCTCGAATAATCCATGGATAAAAATTGAGCACTAGCATGGTGGTTCTCCAAATTGGAACCCAAAAAATAGGTATTATTAGAGCTTGTGACATGATCATGTACATAACCCATAATTGTTGGTAGGCTTAGTTGTTGATCAGCCTTAAGTTCTAGGAAAGGAAAAGGAGACGAGTGTTGCGGATTCATGTAAACCGGACTCATAGTTTGATGTTGGAGAGATCAATCACAAGATAGAATTAGGTAATGGTTTATCGGTGAAGAAAGGCTGAAAAGTTGTCTGAAAATTTCTGATATTAATGTTGTTATTTATATGGTAAAAGTGATCATATATTATATGAGGAGAAGAGGGGTAGTATAATTATTAATTATATATGTATAATGTATTAGCCATTCACGTGACTTCTTGTCATACGAGACACAAAATGGTAAATAAGACATAAAACTTTAGAGGTGTTGAGTGCTACAACTCGATCATATAATGACAAAAGTTCTTAGTCCATATCTTTTTTTCCCAACCCTTTACGTTAATTTTGCGAGGCAAATCGCATGTTTGATCGATCAACTTGTTCTTGCTCAATTAGGAAAACTATACTATTCTTGCAATCTTTGGTATATTGGTTTTGGTTACCCCAAATATTATTTTGTAGACCAATGAAAATCTTTACTTTATTTCACAAGGTAATCTTTTAATTTGCCAATTTTTTTATCGGTTTTTTAAGGGCATACATTAATATGCCCAATATAAAAAGATCCATAAAAAAATTCAAGTGAAAACTCAGTTTTACTATAATTTATCTTACCTTAGAGTAATAATTAACCATAATATTTACTCAAAAAAAAAAAATTAAAATTAATAACATGTGGTAGAATATTTTGTGATATAAAAGGAGCAAGTAAATATAATTACTTTGGTGAAATTTCCCTTCATAATGTTACAAAGAAAAATAATTCTGTTCATATATGCTACAAATATACCTGAATCATCTAGTGAGAGTCCTTCATAATAGTTTTGAGAAAAAAAATTTCAAATTACTGTATTTTATGTACACATTTTTCAAACTTAATATACTTTTTTTCGAAGAAATTTCAAAATTACTCCTTTTTAAGTGAATTCTTACTAGAATTGTTACCAAATCCCAATTCTAATCAAAATTAAAATGAAAAGACGAAGTTGTCTTTGGTTATAGTTGTTACTCATCCAAATTTACCCTAAACAAAACTCATTCACTCTAACAAGCTACGTTCAAAATTAAAACATTTTTACTTCTTTACTTCAAAAACATTTGTATTCTATGACATAAAGTTTTTATTAGTAGATAGGGGACGTTGTTGTTCCTTAGTTTGAATGGAAATCTGCTTTGCGAATGTGTTCTTGTAATGTTGTAGTCCTTTTTGGAAGTTTAGGTATGTTCCTTTCAACTTAATTTCAATTCAGTTCAGTTTAACTTCATTCAATTCTATTCTATTCAATTTAATTCAGCTCATTTCTTCACAAATTAATTCTTACTTCAGGTTAGTTAAGCTACATTAAGTTCAGTTACGTTCGGTTCAGCTCTGGGGCGGACCCAGGATTTTAGTATAGGGGGGGCACAATAATTTTTGTAAATACATGGTCCATCTTTAGAAAAAACATACTCGGTATATATTTTGAATTTTCCCCCCCTAAAACTAGTATGGTCTAAAGTTAAAATGGAAAAAATATTAGTTTGACTAGCTAACTTTTTAACCTAATTATTGATACTCCGTATTCTACTTTGAATTGAAAATAAATGTACCTTTAAGTTAATGATGATTAATTTGTCTTATTAAACAATATATATTACATACTAATACAAATAAGAAGAATAAATACAAATGGCTCAATAGTTAAAGAATAGATATGTTGCATATGAGGTTTAAGGTTCAACTCCTCAATCTATCATTTTTAATATATTGGTTAACTATTAAATGAGATGGGCCCAAAATTAACCAAAAATTAATTTAGCAAAATTTGAGTCTACCAATAATTGAACCTGGAATCACACACAAACAAGCAATGACCTTTACCAAGTAAGGCACACAAGAATACTACTTATAAATGATCCTCACAAATATTTATTTCTAAAATTTCATGTTGGGCAATCCCCCCCCCCCCCCCCCCCCCCCNATATCCGCCCATGGTTTAGCTCCATTATTTTAAGTTTAGCTCTGTTCAGCCAAAAAGAACAGGGCCTTAATGTTCTCGCAAAAAGGGGAGCTTAAAATAGGCAAAAACTGCCCACTTTTGTCCGGCCTACGACAGAAAACTATGTCACAATCCTCAGTTTAGCAACGGAACTTGGAAACGGATATGATTCTGCCACGAAATATGCTTTGCAATTGATTTTGTGACGGATGTAAAATTTGCAACAAAGTACATGACGGATAAAATTTGTTGCGAGTCTATCTTTAATAATCACTAGCCTAGATCTCGCGCAATATATTTCACTTCAATATATTTCGATTTGAGAAATAAATCGATCTGCAAAACTAACCAAGAAACTTGAGTAATGTCATGAAATGTGTATTTCAAAGACAATAATTATTTAATTAAAAGATAATGATTTATTTTTATAAGAAATTTTAATGAAATTTTTATCACGAAGTTAATAATATTGGTTTATAATTTGATGTTATAAGGGTAAGTATGAGTCAAATTATCCTCATCCCTTATCTCCTAAACGAATAGGTGAACTCATAATTTTCCCTTCAAAAATTATCTTTTTAAATTAAGAAACTATTAACAATTTATGTGTATTTACTAAATAAGTGAATTAATAATTATAGTTTATTTCATTAAATTACTATCTTTTCATTAAAATTAATCTTTTCATCAAATTATATAATTTTCATTAGACTCCAAACTATAATCTTCTAATTAAAATATAAATAATATTAAACTATGAACTGCTAAATTTTTTATTGAGAATATTATTTGAGAACGACTTTACCCATACTACATATAAACAAAACTATAACTCGTTTTTATTACTTTTAGACAAAAAAAAATTGAGAGAATTTATAAATTGGAATCATTAGCTTTGTGGTATAAAAAAATATTTTTAATACTACGTTTCAGCACTTTACTCAATTTTCTTGATTAATTTTCTGTTTTGTTTTATTTATTTTTTTCTCAAAACAAAATATAATAACGAGAATACACACTTAATGAGATACCACTATTATATAAGTATCTTATTAAAAATAAAAATATATATATACCGTGCATTTATTGCACGGGTTCTAAACTAGTTTACTACTAAGAAAATAAGACATTCTCTTATATTTTCCTGCCTAAATAGTTTTTACTTATAATTGGGCTGGTTTCTAAATCCTAAACTAAAAATAAATAATGGGATAATAATTGGTGTTCCAGTGCTTTTTTACAATAGTCCATCTTATGAACTATACATAAATTTTACTCACATTATTAAATTGGAGTATATTTTTTGCATTTTTCTTTTATATTTGTTATTTCCTATGTCTTAACAAAAATTACAATAATAGTTATACACTTCACTGAAATATTTTATATATGATGAAAAAGAATCATGTGTTATTTATGTTAAATTGTCAATCTTATTTATAATAAATAACTTTTTTATTTAAAAAATTTAGTTTAGCTGTCAATTTTATTGAGGCTAAAAATCTATAATTTTATTTCTTCTACATCTTATTAGTACACATTATTAAAATTTGTTTTTATAGTCAATCTAAATGTTAAATTCTCTATAAAAACGATCTAAAAAACCACGCTTTTGCGCGGGATTTACACTAGTTAATAATAACACCAAATGAAATATTTAGCCATTTGTAGTTTATGAGTTTATACCAATTTAATGTTGATTCAGTTTAAAGTTTGTAGCTTAGAGTTAATAAGAAATTATAGTTTGATTAAAAAAAATTATTTGATGAAAAAATGATGGTTTAATGAAAGAAAATTAAATTCTATTTATTTCCTTATTTAAGGACCCACATTTTGGAGAAGAAACATTTCATTTCTCATATACTTTTAGTATATAGGAGAGTTAAGGACGTAATTGTTGGATGACGGAAGCATCCATCTCAAGTTTCTACTATCCCTTTTTTTTGTAGTGTATCTCACCATAAAAAAATCTCTAATCTAGTAATCTTCACCTGTTTATTCAATCTAAACAAACAATAAGTTTTATATGAGCAAGTATCTTTAATTTGTAACCTTTACCTTTGTATAAAGTCGATTTAATTGTTGGGTATTGTGCGTTTGTTGATTTTAGATTACTTAAACTCTAATTTATGTGAATTTGTATATTAATTACAAGTTATTAATCGATGAATTGTCTGTTTTTGAATTAATTAGAGCAAATGTAATGGAAGAACTTTATTAGTTCTTCTAATGCCAAGTCATTTTTCACCATTTTCTAATTTTAAGAACTTTTTCATTCAATGGAAGAACTTTTATTTTGTTCCTAATTGGGACCCATTATTAATTTTTCTTTATCTTCATCACATTATTTAATTCATTGAAATAAACAAAGAATTTAGTTCTTAAATAAGAACCTAGTTCTTATTTTGACAAACTCAAGGACACTCACAATGGAAAGAACTTTATTTTTGAATAATGAGATGGCGCCACCGGGTGGTACTTAAACTGAGCGCTACCCAGGGCATAATAGTAAAATATTTGTGTATTTTCGCTTCCCTCCCTTAAATTTTGAATTTCAAATTATTTAGAAGAAAAGGGTAATTTAGGAAACTAAAGTTGTACTCCGTATGAATTAATTAGKTACAATGAAAAATTTGATGYTTCATTCACGAACTATAGCAATTTTGAAGATGTTCATCAACCAAAGAAGACCATCTGATCTTTCCATTGGATGATGATGAATATGATCAAGTTCATATGATGCCCACAAATTACCAAGACTTAAATTCACCAGTTAATTGCGGATGTGCTCTTGTGGGTATGTAAACCTGTATGTCAAGTATACCGACAATAATTCCGACCCGATCGATTTGTTTAAGTGTCTTCCTTACCTACGGATTGTATTAAATTTTCTCTTTCATTGGCTTGTAAATAAAGAATCCATTAGATGAAAAACGATGTAGATAAAAAACACGGTTCGGTGATGAAAAAAACGTAATTACTGGCCAAGATAAATTGGTGTAAAAGTTTATTTAGAAAATTGATTTAGTTAAGATTTTGATTTAATTAATTAGATGGAGTATAAAATTACGTAACKACCCTTAAATATTTGGCGCAAAAACAAAAATTAATATTCAATTTTTTATTTATTTTTTCTAGAAATTATGGTGGCGCCGAAATTCGGTGCCACCCGGTGGCGCCCTATTACCATCCTTTATTTTTAAAGTTCTTATTAACAAATTCAAGATAAGAACCATCCATTGCACTTACTTTTAGAGCTCGTTGATGATTTGGCCTGGGTCATTTCAATTGAAACCCTAAATTTGAGGTGAAATTAATGTCAGCAGTTAAGATTAAAAGGAAGGAGGGCGGGGGGCTGAGGGGAAAAAATGTAGTAATATGGGAAAAAATGACACGTAATATAAGTGCAAAATGGGAAAAAAATTAATTAAATTAGGCCTCGTTTGGTTCATCCAAGAATTAAATTGATGTGTTAATTTGTAATGCACGTGAATTTAACTCCCACATCGAAATTCACATGAATTGCAATAATATGTTTGGTTGCTCATGTTGGAGTTTGATTCCTAGGAGTTTCCAATGACCATAAAGGGGGTAGGTAGTTAAATTCCCCCATCATGCGGGAGTTGGAAACTCCCATGGAGTTTGAAACTCCCCCAATTTATAAAAAATGGGATAACCAAACAACCTCCAAAAACCATAATTCATGGGATTTTAGAATTCCCATGAATTGGGTGGGCAACCAAACGGGGTCTTAGTATAGCTTTTACACGAATGCGCGATTTCTTAGATAAAGATATCAAAAAATTTAACAATTAAATCACTGGTATAACTCCATTTGAAATTTAATCATAAAATTTACTATTAGTAATGTTTGGTATTAAGAGATAGAAAAAGAAAATTTAACACTTTTACTGCTAATAAGATTGTCGGTTTTACTGAAACTATATTATTAACTTTATTTTAAAAAATATTGTTGTTATAGCATTGTATCTACTAAGATGTAATATAAACGTGAAGTAATGATATTTGTAATACAATCAAATAAGAGTATATGTTATATAAAAAATTAACCAAAATTTAATGTTCACATAATATGGAGGATAGATATTAAACTAAAGGGAAAGATAAAATATATATAATCCGTAAGTTTTTACGTTTTAGAAATAAAAATATCTATGAATATTATTAATTTGTAGTACATAAGTTTGTATCAAAAGACGAAATAGTAGAATTATTTAAAAGTGTTGTCTAAAATGTGTTTGTGGCCATCATGTTTATTTTCATTCAGGGTATCATTTAGTAAATGGACTTAATTGTAATTATCTTCCTTATTAAAGATGATGCTTTTTGGAGGGAAAATTTTTAGATCCACCTATTCTTTTAGTAGATAAAGGCCGGGATGAGTAGAGATAACAAATAGGTTATTTTGGTGTAGAGGGAGACATAAGGGAGAAAAATATTCCTAAAAGCCTAATCATGAGTACAACCACTCGCGACTTCGCCATTTATGTTCACTGACATCCCCCTTATACTAAAAGAATAAGAGATTATTAAAATTTTCCCGCTTAAATGACTTATTTTATAATTAGAATGAGCCATACTTTCCAAACAATAAATATCGCGATTCCATTTTAAAAGGATATAATATATTTTTCAATTGCATAGACATATTAATCAGATATTCTGATTTTGTTATAAATGAAATTGCACTAATTATACATATGATAGTGATAAAATATGTTACTTTTATTATTTTAAAAACTAAACAAGATGGCTACGTACAGTTATTTGGCAAACATTTTCATTCTAAATAATTCTACTATTCTGTCTTTTGATACAAACTTATGTAATATTCATGGATATTTTTATTTCTAAATGATAAAACTTACAAATTATATATTTTTTTCTTCCACTTTAACTTAATATATCTATCCCTTCTCTATACCATGCAGACATTTAAATTTTGGTTGATTTTGTTATTTAAATAACACGGAGTACAAAGTATAATTATTACAATAATGCATATCTTATATGATTGTATTACTAATGTCATTACTTCACGCTTATATTAAACCTTTAGTGGATATAATGATATAAGTACAATATTTTTTTTGAAATAAAGTGAACAAAATAGTTCAGTAAAACCAACAGTTTTATTACGAGTAAAAGAGTTGAACATTCTCTATTCTACCTCTTAATGTAATTTTTCTTCAAGTTATAATGTTACCCACCTATTGTAATTAGTTTTCTACCTCTAAATATAAAACATTACTAATTATAAATTTTATATTAAATTTCAAATGAAGTTAAACCAGTGGTGTAATTGTTAAATTCTTTAATGTTTCCGTCAAAAAAACCGCGCATTTGCGCAGGATCTATACTAGCTACAAATAACTTATTAGTCATTCGTCATCGGATGTTGTTCTTACTATACAATTCATTGGGTAGACATGACAACTTATTAGTCTTCGTCATCCGATGTTGTTCTTACTATAGAATTCTAGAGGCTGTGGTACAATTTGCTATCTCTATAACATATCCTACTTAATGTAATTTAAATATCAGCTCACGCAATTGTAACTCCCTTATTTATCTGAGAAGGTCTACGTAAGGTTCCTGGGTAAATGAAGGTGTTACAACTTGTTATTTAAGACAACATTGGTTTGATGAGACCTGTTATTTTAGATGTAAGACATATTATTTGAATCTAAAATGTTATTTGTCATCATGGTAATTGAATGGTGTTGGTTTGTTGAGTGGTTACGGTTCTGATGTTTTTTTAGTAGTAATGGATGCCGGTGATAAAAAAAATCGTCCTTCGGATTTAGTATTTGGCAAATGAGAGGAGCAATACCAAATATTTGCTGCCAAAAATTGCATACGCTACCGACCGACCACTGTAATTTACCGAACGATCTATCAATTTTACCGACCATCCCAAAAAACTAGGTACTGATTTGTAATTACAATTACCCGTCGATGGTCAAAATATAAACCAATATTCGGTCGGTAATTACCGACCGAATTTACAATAACAAACTAAAAGTCTTATCTTATGTTGACTAGTCAAGATACCAGTACCGACTGACCTTTTCTACTAGTGACCAATGATTTTGGTCGGTAACTTACCGACCACACTCCCTCAGTGGGTAATTTATTTTCCCGAGCAAACGTACAAACCGTTAATCCTCAGTTGAAAAGTTGAAAGGATCGGTCGACAATGTAATTTACCGACAATTTCCATTTTTATCGGTTGGAATGGGACCCATTTCATGATGTGTTAGCTTATTTAACCACATTATCTTATTTGACTAAAATTTGAGATACCCTATTTTTGTGTATGTGTTTGTAGATTATTCGGTAAAAAAGTTAGCTGAAATGAAAAGCTACTTGAAGTAGCATATGAGAAATAAATTAAACTAGCCTATTGTATTTCAATTTCCTTGCTCTTATACTCCTTCAATTTATAATATTAAATATTTATTATATGCTTTTATGTTATATTACCCTATTACTTCACCTAGTTGCCAAACATATTTAAATAATCATCAACTAGCTTATCAACTCCTATTCAAGTATCTTATAAGCTTTCAAATAGCTTTTCAGTTTCAGCTAATTTTGTCAAACATAACTTAATTGTTAATACCCTTTACTCAGGCTTTGTTTGAAAAAGAAAATAAGCGATCTACTTTAGCAAAATAGGTTATTTAGCCAAAATTTTAGCTTATTTTTTGTAAGTGCAGTGTAAGCGATCTGTAATGAAAAACTGACTAAAATGACAAGCTAGCAAGGGTGCATGTGAGAAAAATACATCTGTTTGTATAATATTAAATACTTATTATGTCTATTTAAGTCATTTTACCAAAAATTAGCTACATTTTTAGTTATTTTTTTTGTTGAAATGTAACTAGATTATGAAAAAAAAAATCGTTACAATTACAAGGCAAGTGGATCACTTATGAGAGAATCCAGCTACACCACAACCGGAATTGGGCCAAGCCCAAAACAAAAAAAAAATTGAGACAACAAAACTCAAATTTATCTCATCTAACCCCAAACCACAACAAAAACAGATCCTTCTTCCCCTTATCTCTAGTACCTGCGATTTTTCACCAAACCCTAGCATCAATCACAAAACGATCACCTAGCATCAATCACAAAACGATCACCTGATCATTATCTCTTCTTGAGCCATTTCATCCATCTTCCATCTATAACACCCTCATACATCAAGGTGTCATACCAAGACCACCCTAGCATATGGAGATGCTACCATCTCGGTTGCCCGAGATACAATATATCCAAAGAGACCATAAAGAATCATACTTAAAAGTTTAATTATTAAAGCCATACAACTCAAAAACCAAAACTCCAAAGGTACGATACAACCATCTCAAAACAATACTACTGAAAACAAAACTGTTGTAGAACTACAGCGGAATACTATCTAAACAGACTACGTGATGACTCCATCCTGTCGAGCCCCGCGAGCTATCCCAAAGCATACCTGCTAATTAATCAACTGCTCACCGCCCCGAATAGATCACCACAGTTTTCAAAACACATAAACGGGGTCAGTTATTGAATAAACAAGATGTAACACCCCTACTTACCAAGTAAGTCTGTACTAGACCTTCCCTGACAACCAAAGGCGCTACCATCTCGGTTACCCGAGGTAAATACATATCAAATAGATCATTCAAGAACAACACTTGATTAATTTACACTTTACGTGAACGAGAAATATAAAACTACATCAGCGGACTATTACAACTGAGGACTCTATCATAGCTATACTAATATCAGCGTTAGCGGTCTCTCATCCCCTAACACGAGCATCAGAAACAAGCATCCAATACAACAACTACACCTGCAAGCCAGTCTGTTCACCATCCCCGAATGGATCATCACAGTTTTACAGCAACACGGGGTCAGTCAACCATAAAACGATATGTAAGCATAGCAATGTAAACAACTCAAAGTGATCGTCACACCGTTACCACCACCATCATCACATCGCACATCAAGTAACCGACTACACACCGAAGTGTGTAGCCCTGCCAGTGGAGGACCGCAGCCACACCACCTAACCACCCATAATACCCAAGTCCCTTAATGTGCATATCCCTCCTGCGCTAAGAGAACGCAGAAGGCGAATAATGGGGGTGAGACCACCTCTCACAATGGCTCACAATTACAGTATCAATCACAATCTCTGACACGGCTGTCGCAACCCTGTCAAAGATAGACCAACAGGTCTCAACTAAATGTAGTAGAGGCAGTCGGGTATCGTATCCACAAGGAGATGGGAACCCTATAGTCAACTAAGTCTGTCTGAAGTAA
>VHZZ01008207.1:26077-37503 GCA_009801015.1 Silene noctiflora
AAATACGTGTTTACATGTTCATCTTGCCATTTACATGCTGGAAAATAAGTCGGAAAATCATCTTACTTGTGAAATTTCAGAAATCCGTCACCAGGGGTTCCCAGCCGGTGGGCCGGCTGCCGGTCAGCCAACCGGCTGGGGACTTTCTGCCTCATTTTGTGCAAATTATGTGTTGGGTTAGTCCCAGCCGGTGGACCGGCTGCCGGTCCAGGGACCGTCTGGGAACCTTTACGCCTGTTTTGAGAATATTGTTAAGTATCAGGTATACCCAGCCGGTGGACCGGCTGCCAGTCTGCCAACCGGCTGGGGTACTTCCTGGAAGTTTCTGGTTCAATTTAAGTTTTGATATACAACTGTGTTCCCAGCCGGTGGACCGGCTGCCGGTCCACTGACCGGCTGCCAGTCCACTGACCGGCTGGGAGTTCTCTGCCTCTTTTTGTTCATTTTTTTTGTTATGGCTGTTGTCCTAGCCGGTGGACCGGCTGCCAGTCCACTGACCTGCTGAGAGCCTCCTGTATGAAATGTTGATTTTTGACTTTGGACCTGTTGGCTCAGCCGGCAGACCGGCAGCCGGTCACCCTAACTGGCCAGGAGTCCCTGTTTCCTTATTTATCTCCTCTTTACTCATTGTATGATGAATATGAATTGAGTTTATGATTTATTTACGTTTCAACATATGTTTATGAATTGTTTACTTTTCGTCATGACCTTTGAGTTGACTTCATATATATGTTCGTGATGTCGTATTTCGTTCGTACTTGTGTCATCTCATGTATCACTTGTTCGCATCTCCTTTTTGTATGATCTAATGTATGAAATTGACATATTGCCTTATGACCTTGCTCAATTTGTCTCCRTTTCACTTKTGCCTTTCTGACGAGTGGAAGGCTAGTCACTTGTGCTTTTCTGACAAGTTTGCTTGTCTCTTGGCACTTCCGCCACTCTCGTGCCTTTCTGGCGATTGGGGTACTCGGCCTCTTATTTGTAGATCGAGTCTTGAGTGCGGGCTTTTCTGCCGCATGTCATAGTCTGGCCATATATAGGCTAGGGCGTACCTAGCTAGTCGTCCTACCAGGGGAAAAGAGTGTGTCTAGAGTGTTAGAGCTTGTTATAGGTCTTGAACGAGTGCATGTGCCATTTTCCATTAGATATATCTCATGTTGTGTTCTACTATTAGCTTGTTTATGTTAGAATAATTCTAATGATAATGTTATGGTTGAGTTAGTCTTAATATCATGTCATTGTCATGTTTTCATCCCTTACTCATGATTTATGATTACTCATATGATAAATACTTCTATGCACGTATATTTAATATCTCTTATTCCTTTATGATGTTTATTATTGTTGTCTATATGAATTTCATCGTATCGTGGCTGGGAGGACCTTGAGTTACTCCTCACTGACTGTGGCATTCATGTTTTCATGAATGATAGGTACTAGTTGGTGACTATTTGGGCGAGACGGTGGCTAGCGAGCAGTCTTTTCACCTAGGCCTTAGTTTCCGATTAGTAGACTTACCTTTATTAATGTTGTTATTCGAGGGATATATTTTCCCCAACACTCTTTTACTTTGTCGGATTGTATAACTTATCTATTGCTTCTACTTTACACTTTAGTTGATGATGACGCTTCGCTTTTGGACTTAAAAAGTTTTTAAAATCTCGTATTTTCGCTGCTTTATTTCGCTTTTGCGTATTAATTTAGTGTCTTTAAATAGCGGGTTGTCATAGTACACACACTGCTGGAAGAGATGGACATGTGTTTCAGCAGTTGTACCACACAGTAAGCATAAGTCATCAGAACAAATCCCAGATTAAAGAGCCTGTCTTTTAAATGTAGGGCTTCCCTTGCAATTAGCCAGTTAATAAAGTTATGCTTTAGAACACCCCAAGGATTCCATACATACTTGTCCCAGTGTACCACAGGTTGTTTATTTCTAATCCAATGATAAGCACTGGATATTGTGTAACCAGTGGCTTGAGCAAGCCAGTGACCATTTGAGTAACCCAAACAGAATTTATCTCTAGTTTTGCAGACAGCCTTCCAATACCAAGAAGAGTCGGCAGTTTGTTTCTGAGTGTTCCAATCACCAGCTTTTATATAAATGTGACTAACCCATTTAACCCATAAACTGTCTAGCTTGGAGTATATCCACCAGACCAGTTTCCCAAAGGCTGCAACATTCCATATAAAGTTGTTCCTTATACCCAGACCTTCTTCTTCTTTAGGGGTGCAAACTTTTTCCCAACCAACCATGGGAGATCTGATGAACTCAGTGGATCCATCCCATAAGTAATTCCTGCACAGGGCATCAATTCTTCTGAGCACACCTTTTGGAATGACAAAAATGGCAGCCCAATAACTATACAGGGAGGTTAGGACAGCATTCCCCAGTGTAAGCCTTCTTTTGTAAGATAACTTTTTTGCTCCAAACCCCCTGATTCTTGCAGTAACCTGATCAATCAAAACTGCACAGTGTTGTACAGTGAGCCTGCCAGCTACAATTAGCACTCCCAAATACTTGAATAAGGGAAAGCCTTAAGTAAAACCAGACACTTGCAGAATATCAGCCTTAATATAATTAAGAACCCCATTGAAATATCTATTAGATTTGGTAGAGTTCGGTTGTAATCCTGTGGCTGCTGAAAAAGTGGCAAATGCTCTTAATAATATCATGATAGATTGTGTATCACCCTTTGAGAAAAGCAAGAGGTCATCAGCAAACATCAAATTAGAAAGCTTGAGATGACCACAAAAAGGATGATGCTTGAAATTCATTACTCTGGTAACATAAACCAAAATTATGGACAGATACTCCATTGTTATAGTGAACAGGAAGGGGGAAATAAGATCCCCTTGCCTGAGACCCTTGGCACCCTTGAAATGCCTAAATTTCAGTCCATTAAGAACTAAAGAATAAGAAGCAGTTTTAACACAAACCGTCACCATACTGATAAATTTAAGAGAAAATTTAAGTGCTTGCATCATTTGCTCGAGGAACTTCCAATTGACTGAGTCATAAGCTTTTCTTAAGTCAATCTTGATTAAATACCTAGGAGAGGCAGACTTCCTCCTATAAAACTTGATTATATCTTGACAGATCAAAATATTCTCAACAATTGATCTTTCTTTAATAAAACCTCCTTGATTGGGGCTAATAATATCAGGAAGCACTTTAGAAAGCCTTGCACACAGGAGTTT
This sequence comes from Silene noctiflora, assembly GCA_009801015.1. Taxonomy (NCBI): domain Eukaryota; kingdom Viridiplantae; phylum Streptophyta; class Magnoliopsida; order Caryophyllales; family Caryophyllaceae; genus Silene; species Silene noctiflora. Next base: position 29,282 of record VHZZ01008207.1, read on the forward strand.
AGAAATAGCTTTGTAAATCACATTACAACAGGCTATTGGTCTATATTGTGTAACATTAACAGGAATATCCACTTCAGGCAATAAGGTGATGAAGGTATGATTAACCTTCTGCAATAATTTCCCAGTATCAAAAAAATCCATAACTGCATTACAAACATCCTCCCCAATGATTGGCCAAGCATCCTTATAAAATGCACTTGAAAATCCATCTAGTCCAGGAGCTTTGTGCTCAGGGATAGAGAAAATAACATCTTTAGCTTCTTTTTTAATGATTGGTGACAATAGTATATCCCAATGATCCTGTGAACAAACTACTCCCACCTGTACCACAGATTCACTTACATTTGCAACAATACCAGTAGTGCCAAGTAAAGATTCATAATATTGTAAAAATGCATCATGAATCTTCCCACCATCAGTGTGAGTAACACCATTCATATCAGTAATTCGAAATAATTTTGCTTTAGCACTTCTACCTTTGAGAATACTATAAAAATATCTAGTGTTATTATCCCCTTGGTTCACCCATGTAACCTTTGATTTTTGCATTAGGAAGCTATCACAAGCAGCCTGCAACTCCTTGTAAACTGCAATAGCTTCAATTTCCTTAGTAATCAACACATTATCAGTGGGATTCAGCTTCAAATCACTCATAATATTATCCGTAATCTTCCAGGCATGAACAGTAGCATTTTCAATATCACCAAACAACCTATTATTCAATGCTTTGAGAGGCTTCTTTAGACTTTTTAACTTCATAACAAACTGAAACATTTTTGTTCCTTGCCATCTGCATTCCCAATATTGTTTAACACAATCCTGAAATTGATCAACCTGGCTCCACATGTTGAAATATTTGAAACTTTTCCTGCCAGCCACAGTTGCCAAGGCATCTTGTATAATACAAGGGGTATGATCAAAGGAGCCTTCATTATAAAAGTTTGCATAAGCAGACACTCTCCATTGCAACCATTCCTGATTAACCAGGACTCTTTCAAGTCTTGAGTACACCCTAGTGGTGGGTTCCTGCTTATTGTTCCAAGTATAAAAGGAACCAACAACAGGAATATCCATTAATGCACAATGATCAACACAAGCTTGAAAATCCTCCATTTCTTCAACACTAGTCTGCCCCCAAATCTTTCAGTAGGCCTTAGGACACAATTAAAATCCCCACAAAGTATCCAGGGATCAGATATACCATCAGCTATATGAGTAAGGTCTTCCTAGAGGACCTTCCATTCAGTAACATCATTGAAAACATAGATCATAGAACAATAAAAATGAGTATTATAAATGATTTCAGTAACCTTCATATGAATTAACTAAGAGCTTTATTTAATAAACTGAATATTGAATATAGTAGGATTCCAGAGGACCCAAATTCTTCCACCAGGATGATAAGTAATGTTTGTAGAGACAGACCACCCATCACACATGTTATTTCTTACATCATTTAAAGACCAAGGTTTTACCTTAGTCTCAAGGAGACCAAATAGCCCAACATGATGAGAATGTAAGAACCATTTAACTTGTTTTTGTTTATTCAGGCTATTTAGTCTCCTAACATTCCAGAATCCCAGACTATGCATTACTCCCACTTTGGAGTAATACACTACCATTTGTACTAATTCCAACCTTAGGAGTAGCATTGTTCAAAGCATCTAGAAAGTGTACTGACTTAAATGAGATGTATTTTTCCCATCTTGAATAATCTTCTGCCTACTCATTGTTACAACGGGCCTAAAAGGTGTGTTAATTTGATTAGAAGCATCTTTGTTCCATATGACAAGAAGGATTTGTTGAACAACTTCAGGTGTTTTAGTGGATATAGAGGGAGTAGTCACCACCACAACAGGGGACACAGGTTTGGCAATAACACCAGGTGGTTTGTTTGGTTGAATAATAACAAGTTTTGGATTACTAGCAGGTTTAGATACCCATTTCTGAGTAAGGACATTCTTAAACGACTTCTGTTTAGGTTTCCTGCAAGAATCACTGTCATGACCAGTTCCACCACACACAGAACAAACAATTGGTTTCCATTCACATTCCAACGTGATTTTAACAATCTTTCCTTCCTCATCCAGAAACTGAACAAAATCAGGGAGTTTCTTGCCAAAAGGAACCTCAAGGAGGATTATAGCAAACCCTAATCTAGTTTTTTTTTCAGTTGATGCATCGCATCTCAAAAATTTCTCAACTAAACCAACAATTTTGGGTAAACACTTCCCCCAAAACTTCAAAGGTAGATTCAGAAATTTAACCCACACAGGAACATTCATAACATCCTGTTTAGTAAGTTTTACATTTTCATGCCAATTCCTTACTATCAAAGGTTTATTATCAAACAGGTAATGCCCTTGTTTCAGAATAGCCACCTTACTAGCCTCATCCTTAAAACGAACCAAAAAAATTCCATCAGGCATAAAAGATACCTTATCAATGGGGTAATTGGCCCAGATTCGTCTTATGAAGCCTTCCACCACATCCCAGGGAGGATTTGCACCAAGAATGAAGCAATATACTGCAGATTTCCAGAAATTAATTTCCTCCTGAATATCTTCTGTAGTAAATTGTAAGAGTTCACCTGGTTCCTCGGTAATTGGTTCCAACGTCTGCTTTTTCTTCCCTTGAATGAGCCATTCCTCACCATTTTCATCAACTTTAAGATTTTCAAGGTCAAAAGGAGCCAGAGCAACAATATCATTCAAGTTTTTAGTCTTATTTGCAACAGTGCCAGAAGGTCCTTTTTTTTTTAGTTATGGGAGCTGGAGATATAATCGTATTTTTTTATTTTTGTAAGGAAAACGATGAAGATAGTTTATTAGCATGTGAAGCTCGCGCTAGAATTGTCATGGCAGCGATGAAACCCTAAAAGTTTGTGTAATATCTTCCTAAAATTCAGAGCTTTTTCTCTCTAGTTTCTCTTTCATCATTATTAATTAATTAGGGCTCATGCTTAATTAATCTAATCAATTTTGTTTCTAAAATTCCCCTTTCAAGGGCATCTTTCGAATTTGCATCGAGTCGAGCAACCACTAAACGACAATTTAGTTATCGCTTCGTAAACATGTAAGTTTATGGGTATAAATCCCAATTTGTATTTTATTTTCTGTACTTATTAATAATGTAAGGATTTATATCATAAACACGCTAAAACACTTTTTAAAATCATATTTTTAAAACCATTTTGACGAAATAGCAGGGAAAGACTGTCAAGAAGAAACACAACAGTTATTGCGCCTTCTGGAAGAGTCACAACACCTGTTGCGCCTATTCCAGAGGTTGCTTAGCCGTTGTTGCTCTTCTTCTTCTTCCTCGAGTACCAGCGTTTTGTCTTTATTTCTTCTTTTGGTTTTCTTTCTTCCCTTTTACAAATTTTCAGTTCCTTATTTTATTTTATCAAATCCTTTTTGACTAAATCCCTTATAATTCAATATTTGCGGGTTTTCGTCTCTTATTCTAACCCGGATTTTAATGGTTCGATTTTCCCATATTAAATCATTAAAATTTGACTTTTTGTATATTTTTTCAAGCTTTATGATGACCTTAGTGTATATAACTTGTATAAACCACTTCAATTTCGAGTCTAATATCAATAATCAATCTTAAAATACCAATGAATGATAACGAAACACGGGTCTGACTTTCACAGTCATAATTCAACTCAAGAACAGACGCACGATCTGATGCGCTTCTTCTAGAGGACGCACCAGGTGTTGTGCCTGTTTTGGGTTGGCTTCTGCCTCTGAACTCGTCTCGTTTTGACGTAGCTTTTCTAAGTAGGTTATATTAATTGACTATTATCCTTATTTATCACCTAATTTGACATATATTCAATCCTTTAGTTTTATTTCTTTTTCTTTTGTTTTCTTTAAACCTTTATAGCGTGTTTATGACGTAAATTCAAATTCCCATTGTAATTTATCTTTATTTATTTATTTATTTTATCTTTTATGATTTACTTATCTGGCAATTCACTTGTAATAAATGTAAATTCCCTACTTCAACCTAATTGGATGTTAAATTATATGTCAACCGACTTAGTCTAAATTCACATGCTAGGATTAAAACGTAGATGTTGTATCACATGCATATAATTAACAACATATCAAATATAGATGATTTCCCTGATCATTAGTAGAAGCCGTTATCGAAGCGGGCGGGATTAGGTGTTCAAATAAAGAGCTTCATAATACGTACCCTCACGCCTTACTCGGATATCTGTGAGCATCAGTGTTCATTAGCATCGCGAGAGTCATTCTAGAAATAGAATGCTAAGAGTAACGAATTATTTAGTGTTCATGTCACTACTTTGTGTCTTGACATGCCATGAAGTATTCGAATGGTTCCAATTTACCACAAAAATTAGTGGCGAATCCACAAATGTCGGCTTGTTCAAACCATTGACTGGTTTCAATGCCTTTCAAATCGGTAACGGCCCATGATGTGCTTTGTCTCACCAAGGTTCTATGGGAGAAGTGTCGCCGCCTCAAATTCACAATGCGCAGGTGCGCGCAGCACGGGTGGCCTGGTCCACAGGATGCCAATCCAAACAAAATGTGTAATGAGGGCGCCCTAGCCTTGTTCATGTAGGAAGTGAAAGCTCTTTGACAAAACAATAGAGTGTAACGTCAATGACATGCTTGACACAATCGGGAGTCGAAATGCGGGGATGAGAAAACTCAGGCCGACAAGACGAGCCAATTAGTCAATAAAGGTTAGGTTGTGGGCCCGGACAAGGAACCCGACTTATGACCATAATATCAATTAATGCACTTTAAACCAACGATCTCGTTCGAGTTTCACCTCTAAGGATCACGAAGACACAAGTGTCCAATTTTCCCCAGCGAAGTTGCCGGTCTATGGACATGGGCCACCTGCGCGCCGGTCCGCGGACGCGCAACTATCCGAAAGGCCACGTTTTGAGGAACGTGGGGTGCTTTCGACCGGATTACTTTAGATCGAACGGTTTCACCTCAGTGAAGGTATCGAGACGATACAAAGATGATTAGAGTCGCCACCAAGCAATTTTGGAGTGCTTGGACACCGTTCAATATCCACTTTATACCTTGGTCAAACAAAGCATGAAGCGGTGCTTGACACAGATACTAAAGATAAGGACCCGTCCCCTTGAGCATTCTATGTCTAGAATGACTCTCGTTGCCATGGATAAGACAATCCATTATCCAAAGGTTCTGAGTAAGGGGTGAGGGTATGTATTGTGAAGCCCTTTAATCGGACACCCAATCTCGCCCGCGTTAGAAGCCTCTACTGATGGTCGTGGTTGCTAGTGCAAAAGTTGATAAAACGGGTTAAATGCATGAATGCGCATCCATTAGTTTAATATAACATGTGAAAGTTTCCTAAGTTGGTTGTTTATACAAGTATCAAGTAATCGATGTCAAGTTGGATTTAAGTTGATTTGCATGCAAAAACGGAAATTAAACATCCATTTACCGAGTTAGGTTATGGTGCTTAACACGATCCATTTGTTTTATAAAAAAGGGTTTGAAGATGTTAAAATGCAAAATATAACTCGTCAATCTGATCCATATAGATTCGAGTTAACCGTAATCGGGATCGTCCTAGACAAGTGCTGAAATGGACGAACTAGAACAGTGTCAGACAGCCCGTTGGGGCACGAGCCTATAGGCGATGTAATGGGCTATGTCCAGGTTTGAAGTGTGAAATACAGGAGATGCCTTGGGGTGCGAGCCATTGGGCGGCTTAAGAGGTGTCTCCTGGTGGTTTGAAAGGTTGTTAAACCGCTTTTGTTGTAAAGCTCATTAAGACCGCTTTTGTGTTAATGTTTTGAATATGGTGTGCATGACTTGGAATATTTACCATTATGTTAATAACATTCCGTGCCGAGTTTGGATTTGCAAGCTTGACATGAATAGTTTACAAATGAATGTGTAAAAATGTGTATGATTAATCGTTTTATCACCGTACTCGAGTTAAGTCAACATGGCATATATGTTAGCCAAGGATGACGTATGTTGTAGTCAAGACAAAGGTACAATTAAAATGAAATAAAATGAAGGAAAAAAATGTTTGATATGAACTAGTTATGTTAAGTCCATTGCTTTGTAATTAGTCGATATTTATCATCGTACTTGAATTAAACCGATATGGTATGAAGAACCAAGGATGATTATGAATATGACTAAAATGCTTGCAAGTGTAAATAAGTGGAGAAAAGTAGTAAATAAAAGAGACGGATAATCAAATATCCATGAATTTGTAATTAACCAACAATATCATCGAGTCACGGAATGAACCGTCATTGTATAAGTTAACCAAGGATGACTTTGGTAATGGTTAAAAAGATTTTTTACGAAAATGAATTAAAGGGATGAAAAACCGTAAAAGAAAGGAAGGAAAAAAATAAGATAAAATGCTTGAAGGAATGATGAACTCAAACAAGTTTGAGTTCTGACCTGGACAGCCCATTGGGGCGCGAGCTCCTAGGCGAGGCTAGGGGCTTCTACCTCAGGTCAAAACTTAGTTTTGGCTCAAACGTTCCGTGTTTTGAATCGTGTTATGCATGATTTATGTTTATAAAGTCATGAAAACAGTGAAAACATGAAGTTTAAAGAGTTTGTTACACCCTCATACTTACATTTTCGGTTGCTTGATGAAAATCGACAAAGTGTTAAACTTGCGAGTCGGAAAACCGTTTTGTAAGACAAGAGTGCTGCTTTGCTTTAGTGTTGATTAGTGTTGAGTTGGTCGAATGAGTCGGTGAATGCACGACGACGGTACCAAACAAAATGTGTAAGGCTTGTGTTTTCGATTGGTAGGTCGAAAACACGTTTCAATTTGTTGACTTAAGAAGCCGAGGTCTAGAATTTTAAGGGAGAAAAGAAGGGGCGGACTCTCGCGTGGTTGTAAATGGGGGTGCCGAAGGGTATTTATAGAAGAATGAGTGATGTTGGTTCCTTGAGGTGGTTTTTAAGCGACGTGGCCTGGAAGTAGCCCAAAGGGGCACGAGCTTGCCAGTGGGGGAAACGGACGTCATGTGTCATGTCCTTTACGCCAATTTGGATTTTGCTCTTTGTTCTATCCTAGGTTTTATTAGGATGTGTTTTGTGGTTGATTGTGTTTTCTTAGTCGTGTAAGCTTGCTTTTGGGTGTTATCTAGGGTGGGTATATTGTGCTTGACTTGGGTTTGATTTGTGTTGAGTCGGGATTTGAATTTTGAGTCGATTTTTGGGGCAGGTGTCGGTTTAGACTCTAATTAGTGTCATTTCGACACCGTCGACGTGCACAAAACACTCCAGGTATTTCCAAAATGTTTTAAGGTGTTTTTCATTTCTGAAATCATTTTTGGGTTTTCTGACGCACTGTCATACAAATTGTCGATTAATCACAGCGATTTCTGAAACATGTTTAATAGCCTTATAATCATCGTGTGTTTGTTGGGATTTCGCAGATACCGGGTATCTACAAGACTGAACTTCGAGGACGAAGTTTCTTTAAGGGAGAGTAGACCGTGTCTTAGTTGCGAATATGATAGTAGGGGTGCTAAGTGGTCGAGTGGATGAGTTATATGTTGAGTGATATGTTGCGTTATGAGATGTTAGTGCGGCATGAGTATAACTACCAACGTGGTGGTTGTCGATGCCATTTTTTTCGGTGTCTTGCGAACTTTGGGAACGAAATTCAATTTAAGGGGGGAAGACTGTAATACCCACTACTTTAGGAGACCATATAAAGGACCGTCCATGCCTAAACAACCGTTATGGGATCAAGGGGGGAGTGTTTATGGACCCAGATAGAGAACCTGTGGGTAGTCACTCGACCTATTTAGGGTGACTCGATCGAGTATCTGCAATACTCGACTGAGTAGGGCCTACTCGGCCGAGCAGGAGTTATATTCGACCGATTAAGGAAGTTCAACGGTTATTTTATAATCGCGAGACTTGATTTATATCATTTCATTTCTCTCATTTCTCTCATTTCTCTTATTTCTCTAACCCTAAAGTCAGACTTCTTTCCATCCGTCTCCTCTCCTCCTCTCACCCACATCTACACTCTATGATTAAAGGACTAGCATGGGGGCACGACAAAAAGCTACCCTATGTTTTTGGTAAGACATATAATGATGACCTATAAACCAAAAAGCTACCTCTTTTCTAAGCACAAAACATAATGATGACCTATAAACCAAAAAGCTACCCTATGTTTTTGGTAAGACAAAAAGGTGAGCATGC
>VHZZ01008208.1:48755-62058 GCA_009801015.1 Silene noctiflora
TTTATGAATATAAAAACGTCATATTTAAAAATTCGGGTTAGTTTTGTATATATAACTTTACAATAGTAATTAGTGCGTGCTATGAAAATTTGTATAAACATATTCCAAACATGAAAAGATTAAAATGAATTTAAAGCCATTTTCATCTCAAGTGTGAATCGGAACAGGTATGAGTCAGGCCAATTTGGATTCGGGTTGTTTGGGGTTTCAAGAATTCGGATGGGCCGCGTCGACTCGGGTCATTTTGGGTTCGGGTAATTTTCGGGTAGGTGGTTTTTCAAGTAATTTGGAGATAAAAAAAAATTTAAACATTCGTGTCGGGTTAAATAGAATCAGGTCAATATGAGTTTTAGGTTAGATTATTTCGGTCTTCAATATAGGTGCGGGTACGGTTCGGGTCGAGTTATTTCGTACTTTTGCCAGGTCTAAAGGTTAGGTGAAAGCGCTATTTAAAATAAGAGAGGCCTAAAGAAGTTTTTTGAAAAGAGCATCGAGATCTTTAGAACAGGATTAAAAGGAAATAATTGACTAAATGTATGATATGTAATGATGTTTTAGCCCTTATTATGTAAAGGGGGCTCTACAACAATTTTAATGCTTTAGAATTTGATTAACGATCATTCCTATTTCAACATGTGATTTTATTAGCTAAACTAATTGACAATTGGATAACACATTTTTTAGATAGTTTTTTGGGAGGTTTAACTGGTAAAACAAAACAAAAATGACAATTCATTTATATTTTAATTCACTTAATATTGAATGCATTACATACAATATATACACGTCTTTTCTCTTTCGATCTTTGTATCTAAAGTATACTAAATGATTAATATAGATGCGGTGCACCCTTAAGTTTCTTAGTCCCTTCTTTTTGGACCTCTCCTCCCCACCTCAACCACGTGTTTGATGCCCTTCTTTATTGTCCATGATTCTTGAAACGTTTCTTACAACGTGTTTAATTTATATTTTTTTTTTTCATCATCATAATATTCTTGTTACTTAGTTTCCTTTCTTTGTAACTCTGTTCTAAAGGTCTCGGTGCTCCTTTCGAAAAATTTCTATAGGCCTCTCTAATTTTAAATAACGCTTTCACCTAACCTTTAGACCCGTAAAAAACAATGGGCCGTACGAAATAACTCGACTCGAACCGTACCCGCACCTGTATTGARGACCGAAATAATCTAACCTGAAACTCATATTGACCTGACCCTATTTAACCCCGGCATGAATGTTTAAATTTTTAATCTCCAAATAACTTGAAAACCACTTACTCGAAAATTACCCCGCCCGAAATGTCTCGAGTCGACGCGGCCCATCCGGAATTCTGAAACTCCAAACAAACCGAACCCAAATTGACCTGACCCATACCTGTTCCGATTCACACTTGAGATGAAAATGACTTTAAATTCATTCTAATATTTTCATGTTTGGGATATGTTGATACCAATTTTCATAGCACGCAAGAATTACTATTGTAAAATTATATATACAAAACTAACCTGAATTTTTTAAATAAGACGTTTTTATATTCATAAACTATTTTTAGAATATGCAACTAAATACTCTTTACAAAATTACAATAATATATTGAAATATTACTAATTTTGTTACATGAGTTCCCACTAACTTATCGTAAAAATACATATGGGTCAGTATGTCAAATGTGTTGTTGTTAAAACCTCCTAATTTAACTCGTGGCCCGTATAACCCCCCTAACCCCCCTCTTATTCTGCTACTTAAAATTTAATAAGTCTACTGCTGAAATCTATTAATCGTGCTACACTAACGCTATCTGATATCTTAAATCTACCATTACCGTATGTCAAATAAGGTCATATATACTCCCTTCGCCTTAAATCCTTAATTAYATCCCAAGTTTTTAGTTCATTCTTAACTAATTGTTGACTTTCCTGAATATAGTACTCGATAGTAAATAAAAAGTTACTCCTTCCTTTAAATCCACTCTTCCCCTATTACTTTCCGATCCATTCAAACCCACTCTTTCTCTTTCCTTTTTTAAAAACTCTCATTTAAGATGAAAATTAAGATATCACTTGCATAGATAAGACAAAAACAAAATGCATAGATATTTATAAAAGACTTATCTTATATATGTAAGTGTTATGCTATTTAACATGTTTTATCTTAAAACGAATATATCTATCTGAAGAGAGAGTTATAATTCATTCTCAGGGCATGATTGTCCTAAATGATTTTGTCTATTTACCAAAATATATAAAGTGGTACACGAAAGAGTGGTTTTACTGAGCACGAGATCGATTCAGAACTAGGTGAGCTCGTTTTGAGTTTTAACTGAACTCGGGCCGAGCACTTACCAAAACAATTTTGAGGGGTCGACAGAGGCGGCTTAGATCATTTACAACCCAAGATGAATTAGGGTGTCACTCGAAAATGTACGGTAAGTAGACTATACATTTATTGGCCCCATTATCACATGAGGGAAATGGTTGGTGAGCCGATGAACTCAATTGTGAGACCAAGGGAGTACAATGCAACTACTTCAGTTGGTCTCTCTTGTGATGGTCTTTCTTTTCTTGTAAATAAATCAGTGTGACAAGGGATGGAGTACAATTTTTAGAAGCGACGATAACTCGATAAGGGGTAAAATATTTCCAGGAGAAGCAACTTGATAAAGCTTCCATTTATTTACAACTGACAGTTTGATCTAACTTGATCAGAGGCCTCGAACTTAACTTCCTATGAATGCAGCAGTATTGAAACTCAAGGTTAAAGTTCTTCTTGCTCCTGTTATCCTACCTGAATCAAACCTGGACTAAAGCAACTTGGAACCGGAAAATGGTTCTATCAATTTCAATAATGTGGTCGTAGTTTGTACAGATGGAACTGATCAAGATAGACACTGAAGTATTCAAGGCAAGGCTAAGAAGCCCCCAAAGAAAAGAGAGAACAATGAAACTGAGCTAATATAGTAGAGGAAGGGAATGTACAAACAAAAGAAGGGCAGGCAAAATTACAGCTCAACTCTATTTGTGCATTTAAGAATTACAGTTTTCATGTCTTCCTTATCCAAGGACGCTTGAACTATGACCTGCGGAAAATCACGAATAATAGAGTGAGGATCATATGTCCCATTTTCCGTGTCTCATTACATATCCCTACTACCCTACCCGTTTCTCCTTATGAGGGACATCACTAATCTATCACTTCCATTGCGTATTTATTTACTCCATATTTGTTAATTTTAAAAGATGATGCGAGCAAAGAAGAGTGGGACACGCAATGGAACCGATGAAATGAAGGAGATGAAGAAGCTTAAAATCAGAATCTCAACTCATTCCTTCTAACTACAATATTAAAAAGCGTCATTTTCAAAATAGATCAAACTGTACCTCTTGGACTTTGTTTCCAGATCGAGCCAGCAATTTGTATTGATTTTCAAACATGGACGCCATATAGATCTATTGGCAGCAGAACAACGCGTATATCACAAATAGAAACATTAAAGGTTTATAATTGCAAGCTAAGATAGGTGTGGATTTCATGTGAAGAGCGCAAGACAAGGTAAAGATAAAGACGAACCCATAGCCATACTATAACTCTTAAGTAATAAATGGCCTACAAAAAAGGTTTATAATTGCAAGGTTGAATAGGAGTGGAGAACAAGCAGGGTAAAACAGTAAGCATCAAGTTACCATATCGCATATGGCCCCTGGATCACCAAAAATACTCGACTAGCTCATTCTAAGACTATTTCGATACTCCCTCATCCATGGATAAATTTCTTGGACGATAGAAAGATGTGGACGGAAATGCAAGTGGATGAAAGACGTGTTGTTAGGAGCCATAATAACACAGATAATGTACAAAAAGGGGAAAGAATCGAGGCCGGAAGTTTGTTAAGAGGAACCCTAAATTGGAAATTTATTCATGGACAGATGGAGGATAGTCTACAGATACCGCAAGACAAAATGTCCACGACAACACATCAAGAAACTTAGTTGTCAAATAAAGCGTTACCTGAAATGTAGGAGCTAAACCAGGGCTGAGGAAAAATCGACCCTTACTAACAGTTTGAACTCCATCAACGTCTTGTATTTCTTTAATGAGTGAATCCACTTCGGCCCACTGACTCCATATTGAACACAATACACGTGTAAGTTTCTAACACTATCAAGCTACATGCCTATAAACACCAAAGACCAATCAACATAATGCAGCCAAAAAGTTTCAATAACCATGCCTGAAAATTGCATCCAGTCATCTCAATAATAGGCCAAGACATTGAAATAAAACGAAGGTATCAATCAGATTGTCGGGATTAAATTGTCAGGTGACACTGATGCCATTTCTAGGGAAATCTACTCAGAGGTCCATCTTCCAATGTTATCTAGCATAAACCCACAGGCTCTTACAAAATGCAAGATGCTTTAAAAAAAATGCATGTAAATGAGAAGGCACAAACCTCTGAATCTGCTTGTGCAGCCTCTAGTCCACCATTGAAGTTGTTGTTCCTAACAATGCACTCCAATGCCTCATTTAATGGATCCGGCTTTTGATAGAAAACAGGAACGTATAACTCAGCTTTTCCTTGTAAATGCATATAGATCAAAACAAATTCACTGAGGAAATCACACTTACAGTTATTTCCTTCAAGGACAAGAAAATGCGCTCTAGTCCAAAATCTAGTTGATGAACCTTTGCCTCCACAATCTGCAGCCAGAAAAGAATAGTTGAATCCTGAGCGCTTAAAAACTATGCTTACTCCTACCACCCTTAAGCTTCCTACTTGCCCGTTAAAATTTTCTACTTTGAATTTTTATTTTGTCATTCGTGGTCATCGTGATTTGTGACATAACAGACCCACATCTTTACTCAACAAGCATTTTACTCCACATGATATTGTTACTAAGTACTTCCTATGCGGCTATGCGTAATGAAGTAGGCCATTTATCCTTGGACAAAGGGAGGAATGCCCAAAATTAGGATGGATAACCATGTTTCAGATAGAGAGATATGTTCATCTAAGATTTGTGACATAACAGACCCACATCTTTACCCAAAAGTGAAGGCTACCAGCTTTGTTGGGCTTGCGGTTATAAAGGTCCAAAACTTTAGGTCATAAGCACGAATCTCAAAGAAGCCAAAGTCATTCCAATTCCAAGAAAATGCCTATTATGTGCCACGCAATTACATCAAATGTTATAGATTGCTTACCTCGCCAATCTTTAGGTATGATGCAGGGTTTAGAGTGTAATCCCATGATACTTCTGACTGGTGTACTAAAGCAGGTATTCCTTCAACCTACACACTCAATTATTGAACAACCGAGGTTAACTCAACATTCTCTGTGGTAAGCATAGGCAACAAGTAATACTATACTATAAATAAGTAATACACGGTTTCTTACCTCAACAAAGATGCCAAAATACGTAATCTTCTTTATGCAGCATTTCACAACATCTCCAACAGCGAGCTTTTTCTGCAGTCAAAACACACATTGGTAAACTTTATTTCAAAGAAACAGTTAGGACACCCAGTGAAGACAACTCCTTGACAATGGAAAACACACATACACCCTTACTTAAGACTGTAAGCATATCTAACTAATCTTAGTCATCCACATTTTTACATCCTACCATCCATTGTTTAATGATTAACAATGCACATCTCGTTGCCTGAGATTATCAAATGGGGCTTATAAATCAACTGATTTGGTTGTTCCCCTTGGGAGGCAACAAATACTGAGTCTCTCCTAAAAATATACAAAAGGATTACATACATTATATATATAAGATATAAAAAAGGCTTTTAAAAAAAAGTATAGAAACTAGAAAAGTCCTTGCTGCACGGGAGCAGGCCTCTCTCAATAGCATCAGGCAACAGAAGAAACCAAAACATTTTGGGAAAAGGGGAGGCTGCGGTTTGAGAATCTATATGGTCCCAAAAGTTCTATCAAAGAGATAATAGGATCATACTTCGGAAAAAATTTAAAGCTGACAAAGTGAAAAAGCCAATATATGTGCTGAGAACATTGAAAAGCTTAATACCATAAGGTTTCTTTTCTTCTCGACTGTTTCTTCCTTTTCCTTTGGCCTCATAGAAAATATGAGCTTTCGGGATTTCCTATCTGCATACAGGATGTTCACTTTGATGTGCTGCAAACAAGAAATTTCTGAATGTAGCTACACGTTTTTACTGGAAACTAGTAAATAATCCAAATATCAGAGCTAAGTTTATTGTTTTGATCAAACCTGGCCAACATATGATGATAAATATTGAATCTTTTCTAGGTCATATATTCTCAATAGATCTTCCAGATCCATATCAGCTGTGACTTTAAGAACATTTTTCAGACTAACTTCGGGAGAAGCTGGATACACAACAGACATGCTCATGTGCCGACCCTCGTCATTTCCAATGACGCCTAAACTTTGCCTGTACTTGGATGGATCTAGATTGTTCTTTCTTAGCCATGATTCGAATGCTAAGAACTTCCACTTGACTGCTAGGTTACGATATGGCAAAAACCCTATTAATGGCCCAAACGATGCCTGCAGTTTGTAAATCCATGTGTGTTAAGCTGCCGATCATAAATTCATAATATGGGGGCAATGAAGCACAAACACATCAAGGGTAAATTTTATCTCTACCACAAACCCTCTAGGGCTACAGCTTATTAGCTCAACATCCACTCTATCTCCATGACTGAACAGTTGCTCCACTCGCGTCCAGTCACTCTCTTCAGAATCCTACAACAATACACAGGATTCAAAAAGCTCCATGATAAATAAATGCAAATCAAGCAATAGCTAACAAAAGATATCGTACTCTAAGAGGACGTGTCAAAGACAGCTTATCTGGTCCAACTTCACCACCAAAACTTAAGGGATGTGCAGAAACTCCTCCCTCGTGATTTGGAGATGGCATTGCTTGCCTAGCTTCTAATCTATTATACAAACATCCTATCAGTAACAAAGATAATATAAGACATGAACACCACATGCAACTGATGCAAGTGATACAAAGAATAGAAAGGCATACTTTTTCGGTCTCCCTATGAGAACAGACCCCATAAATGATTCAGAAGCTGTTGCTTTTACAGTTGATGGATTCCTTGTCTCAATTTCTTTCTCTGTATACCCAGCATCAGTTTGCTCGAGATGCAGCATTCCTTAAATACACATATTTAGTGTCATTTAGTGCAGGACATCCTCAACATCGGGCAAACAACAATATAACCCCAGTGCTCTAACGGCTACCACCTGTGGCAGGGGAAGGGGGTCGAGTTTGTATGCATCCTTAGGTTTACCCATGTGTTTTAATACAAAAGACTGTATTTAGATGATCCATAAATTGCCTCTCTGCTACTTTACCATATAAAAAGCATAAAGGTGTTTAGTGGGCCATTTAGCTTTATTTCATCTTAGTCCAAATCAGAAGAATAGTAGGTCTTTGCCCTCATTGGAAATGGAAACAGCATTAAAAATTGAAATCAAAGGGAACATCATCTTACTTGTCTGTGAACCTTCCCCTGGTTGCCGATCCTTTGAGACCAAATATCCTTCAGCCCCTGTAAATGCTTCAACGTGATTCTTCCCCACACTTTCAGTTCCAGTACGCATGGAGCTTAGAGCATCCTCTTCAGTGTTTTGTGACAAAAATGCAGTGGGCTTCTCCAACAAACGCACTTCACTAGAACTTGACGTTGGGTTTTGTTCACCATTCTCCCTGTCCTCTTCAAAAGCATTTTCAAGACCGTTCGTGAGTCCATCATAAACCAACAATGTCATCCCACTAAACTTCTCCTTCACTGGTTCAGTTCTCATCGACAATGTTAAGTTTTGCTTAATCCTCATCCTTGACTCACTATCCGCATCATCATCATCATAATCATTAAACACACTCGGTTTTCGTAGAATAACATTTGGAACATTAGACGTAGAACTAGCACTCTTAGTCTTAATAGAGCCACTTGGCCTCCTTATCTCTGGTAATGGAGAATCATTCCCGACACCTCCGACAACAATCCCCTTCTTTGGTACTGGTTTCACCAAATTCAACCCATTAGATGGAGAATCATTCCCGACACCTCCGACTACAATCCCCTTCTTTGGTACTGGTTTCACCAAATTCAACCCATTAGATGGAGAATCATTCCCGACACCTCCGACTACAATCCCCTTCTTTGGTACTGGTTTCACCAAATTCGGCCCATTAGCCACCTTCTTAGCCCCCAATTTCTCAGGCACATCAAAGGGCACTTCCTTCACTTCCACTAATTTCCCCTTATTTCTATTAAAGTTCTTCTCAATGTCAATATATGAAGCATACGGGTCCAATTTCCTCCCCATTACCTAAACCATCATCACATGTATACAAGACAAATAAGCAAACACCTACTTCAGAAACTACAACATAATCCAACACTTTTCACACAACCATTGGGGGTAACGAGGGGCTAGTAATAGCAGACTAGCAATCGCCCCCGAACAACAGAAAATCTAAAGTTTTCTGCATTTATTTACAAGCTTCAATCATGTTCTAGTTTACACTATTACATTACCAGTTCACCCCATGAAATTTTTTGCCCCCAACTTCGAATACCAGTTCCGCCACTACATACAGCTAAACCCATACTTGAATGAAAAGTATAAAAGCGCAATCTTCATCAAAATTCACTTCAACATAACTGAAAATTCCATAAGCTCAATAACCCAACCCACAAAATTAAACAATATAACCAAGTTTCATAATCTAATAAAAAAAACATACATTACTAAAACAAAATTAACAAAAGAGATAAGCTTTATATCAGAACAGCATGAAAGGGTACAACAACATTACCATGTGCCTCAATGGCTCCTGCAAATTATGGGGTAAGGGAGGGTCGGATATGCAGCCTTGCCTTTGTGTTAGCAACACAACAAGACTTTCTGAATGACCCAAGACAAAAGTTGCATCGAGAACTGCATCAAAGGACCAATTTCACAATAAAAGAAGTGCACCTACTTGAATGAGCTATTTTGATTGATTCCATCATAATCCATAACCAAAGTTGGCTCCGTTGGAAATATGGATAAAGGGTACCTTAGCTAAAGTAAGTTTAGGGTCCTCCTAGTTACAAGTTCCGATCTTTTTCTAGTTTACTCTATTACATTATGAATTCACCCCACTAAATTTCCGTCCCCAACTTCAAATACTGGTTACGCCACTACACACAACTAAACCCATATTCAAAAAGTTCAACGCCACCATCTTTATCACAATTCACTTCAACATAACTGAAAATTACATAACCTCAATAATAACCCAGCACACAAAAATCAGTTAAACAAATTACATAATCAAATACACAAAACCATAAATTACTAAAATAAAATTAACTTTATATAAAAAATGCATAAAAGGGTACCTTAGCTAAGGTAAGTTTAGGGTCTTCCCCAAGCATTTTACCAAATTTGAGTTCCATAAGGTCCCATTCATTAAGGTTACTATTGTCATTTGTGTCATCTTTTGAAGCAAAAATAGAGAATTTCTTAGGGTTAGTAGTTGGGAAATTTACCCTTTTACTAGCTCTACTAAATGAGGTAAAAAGGGGTAAGAAAGGGTGAGAAACACTTGGAGGTTGTGATGAGGAGAGACAAAATTTCTCCATTAATTTAACAAAATAAGGTTTAATGATGTTTGCTGAACATTTGGTGTTCGTTAAGCATTCAAAAGTTGAGGGAAAATAGTGAAGGGAAAAAGATGAAGAAAGAGGTAAAGTTGTGTGAAGAAATTGGGAATGTTATCCACCAAATTGGAGACGTGGCCTTCTGCAATTTGTATTTCTCGTATCAGAATTGAGAAGGTTGCTTAGACAAAATTTCGGGTGCTCCTTTAGCATTTACAAATTCCGATCCTATATTTCGTCTTAAACTAGAGAGAGAAGTCTGATGTGCCGTGCCGTGCCGTGCCGGTCCGTGTCTCGTACTAACTCACCGTGCTTGATGAAGAAAATATCACGGGCCAGGCATGCGAAAGTGGACTTTGTGTTGTGCCGGTGAAATAGGAAACGGCGGCTCGTACATGGTTCACGGCCCATAGCGTGTTATTTCTTTGTATTTTGAGCGTGTCGTATCTAATTTATGCACGGTCCTCTTTCTCAAATTTCGACCAAGGCACGGTATGCAACCCATGGTTAGCCGTGTCATGCTGAGTCATGACAATCTCGTGTCGTTCTAAAATGAGTCATGAGCTGTGCTGGGGCGTGTTAGCCAACGGCTCGCTTGCCCAATCTCATTTCTATCTTAGACACGCAACGACTCAAATAGATAGATATGAGTATTACAAAAAGAATAATGTATACTATTTTTAATCCCGTGCAAAAATAGCACAGGATATTTTTAAAATTTTGATATACTAAATTTGTTAACTTATATGAATAAATTTTTTATATGTTTTCGCATTTTGCATTGATACAACTACCTTAAATAATATTTTTTTAAATGATATGTTATATACAATTTAAAAAAAATAAACAACTAAATAATTAATAAATTTCAAAAGTGATAAAAAAAAAATACAAAGCGCATATGTCACTTTACTGGATCTGATTGGTAGTTGTACAAATGAAAAAATACAAAGCGCATATACAAAGCTCATATGATAAGGGTTATTAATTCGATAATATTAATCATAAAAATTTGTGACTCAACTTAATTAATGAGATAAAATTATGGTAATTTATAATTAAGTTATTTAATTAATTTAAGAGATCTATCATATCATATACTACCAAACATTCATATCTTTTTTTTTTTTTTTTTACAGTAGTAAATAAAGGTTCTACAATCCCAATTTAGCTTTAGGTAGGTTATGGGCAACCTTATTAAGATGTCGCGGAATAAGACTAAAGGAAAGACAATGAAACATTGGGAACAAGGACTCTATGTCCATAAGAATTCCCCTAATGTGGTGATCAGGACTCTCCATATTAGCAAGCTGAAAGAGGAGTTGAAGACAGTCAGAAAAAACGTCCAAGTGGAAAATTTTTCAACCCGTCGCCCATTGGAGAACGTCCCTAATACCCACAGCTTCAGCTTGAATGACAGACTCAGCCGAAAAAGATCGAGCAAACGTGATGGCACAACCACCTTCAAGCGAATACACCACCCAACCAATAGCAGCATAAAAAGAGCCCTTCTAGCTAGCATCAACTTTTGCACGGAAGGACGTACAAGTGACTCTTCCTCCCACCATAAAGAACGGAAAATGGTTTCTAATATCATTACGTAAAAAGACCAAAGGATCCGAATGACAAAGCCCGTGTGCCCCCGCCTTAGAGGAAGCGACCTCCTCCGCTTTCAAAACAGTATTAGCAGTGTAATTATGAAGATTATAGAAATGATCAACAATGAACTCCTTCTAAGAGAAGACAACCTCATTCCGAATACGCCAAATACACCAAATGAAGGAAAGGAAAAGAATAACCTGATTATTAGAATGCCCTTGCGTGTCAAAGAAAGTAATTCAATTAATGATCCAATCTTTAAGAAAAATCCAATTAGTAAACTCCGTCGAAATTCCAAGCAGAGAGCATGCCCACAAACGTTTGACAATTGGACAAGAATGAAAGAGATGGTCAAGAGTTTCAATTGAATCAGTAACACAACATAAAGGACAAGAAAAATCCAAAGGTATGTTGCGCTTCAAGAATTCTGCTCAACCGAAAGTGAATCCATAATAATACGCCATAGAAGGATTTTCCAAACTTGAAGCTCAAGAAGATTCCACAACCTCTTCTTACAAAAAGACTTAATCAGAAGGGTAATACGATTAATATCCTTAGGAGTACTATGCATACTCAAAAAAGAAGAAAGACATAAAACATACCCACTCTTGGCCGAATAAGTGCCAGAAGGTGTAAATTTCCAAAAAAAACAAAATCAGATGTGACCAAAGCACAGATAGGCATTGCACAAATTTTCCTAACCCAGCCACAATCAAAGAGCTCGTTAAGAAGCTCCTTATCCCAAGACAGATAAGGAAGAATAAGATCCTTAACCATGTAGTTTAATGTTGAAGGTGGTGGAGGAAATCCAAGATTCGTAGCACAATCAGGAGCAGACCCATCAACCCAGCTAGTATTCCAAATATTAAGCTTTGAAAAAGGACCAAATTTACATCTAACACCAGGTAAGATCAACTCCATACCATAAAAATAATTTTACAGCCCCAAGAAGAGGAATTACAAACCTTTAAGGCATCTGGCATCATAAGCTTGTCATCACGAATTATCTTATTATAAAAGACCTGACTAAGCATAGAATCCCTCGAAGCAATAACTGTAACACCCCCATACACCAAAGTGCCTTAACAAGGCCACCTTAGGTATATAGGTGCTACCATCTCGGTTTCCCGAGGCAATGATAATCAAATAGACAATAATGAAACGTACTTTAATAAGCGAATTTAAACTGTTTACATAGCAAAACCAAAACTGTCTTAACCAAAAGATACAACCGTCTCAAAGTTTAAAAACTAAACTAACAAAATTCTGACACAGCGGAAGACTTCTAAATCTCGTGGTAATCGCCCAGCTATCCCATGCGTATACATCATACCTGCTCAATAACTGCTCACAGCCCCCGAATGGATCACCACTTTTTTTCAAAACATAAAACGGGGTCAGTTACTGACAACACAAACCAAATACAAAAGTACAACATAAACCACACCAACTCCACCATCACACCACATCACTGAATACACAATAAAGTGTGTAGCCCTGCCAGTGGGGGACCGCAGCCGTACCCACCAAATCCCCGCTCATCTCATCCGAGCGTAAACCCATGTTCATTAATGTGCACATCCCCTCCTGTGGCGGGTTCCACAGAGGGCGAATCAAGGGCGTGTAGTCACTCCCGCAAGTGACTCCACTCAGCCGAGGGCGCGCCTCGCAACACATACCATACATACAATGACTCAATCATACAATTCCATCCATCCAAACATCCATAACACACATCAACAAACACAATTTATTCATACATATGTAATCAATAACCGAGTAGGGAAACCCTACCTGAACAACAATCACCACGTAACAATCCAACGATCAAAAGTGCTCCTCTACGAATCCACCTCCTATACACATATAATCATACAATCACTATCACTACAACAATATCCCCAATTATCCCCAAAACACTCAATTAGGATTTTAATCAAAATCGACTAAACAACATAAAAACGGTATCTAGATGTTACCCACAAGACGACGATCACAACGGTGTAAAAGATTCCGGAAACCGACGACTCTAGCCCTTGGATTTGC
>VHZZ01008211.1:49709-68292 GCA_009801015.1 Silene noctiflora
GGTGTTATTCGAGTATTACTCTTATATTCTCACGGTTTTTTAATTTTCTCATTATGTTACTTTTTTTTTTACCACGTGTTGCTTAGGTGTTATTCTATTGTTATTGTGTTACTACTCCAGTGTTATTCTGGTGTTATTTTGTTGTTACTCCGGTGTTATTCTCACTGTGTTATTTTTTTTGTGTTACTGTGTGTTATTCCAATATTACCCTTATGTTCTCACGGTTCTCTAATTTTTTTCATTATGTTACTTTTTTTTTTTAAAAACGTGTTATTCCAATATTACGCTTATGTTATCTTGTTGTTATTCCAGTGTTATTCTGGTGTTATTTGTGTTGTTATTCTAGTGTTATTCTAGTGTTATTCTAGTGTTATTGTAGTGTTATTTTGGTGTTATTCTTATGTTATTCTGGTGTTACTCTAGTGTTATTGTAGTGTTATTCTGGTGTTATTGTAGTGTTATTTTGATGTTACTCTGGTGTTATTGTATTTTTATTTTGGTGTTACTCTGGTGTTATTATAGTGTTATTCTTGTGTTATTGTGGCATTACTTTGGTGTTATTATAGTGTTATTCTGCTGTTATTCTAATTTTCTCATTATGTTACGTTTTTTTTCTTTTTTTTTTACCACTTGTCGCTTAGGTGTTATTCTACTGTTTTTCAGTTGTTACTCCGGTGTTATTCTCGTGTTATTGTGTTGTTACTCCGGTGTTATTCTCGTGTTATTGTGGTATTATTATATTGTTAAAACAGTGTTATTCTGGTGTTACCGTGTTCTTACTTTAGTGTTATTCTACTATTATTGTAGTGTTATTCAGCTGTTATTGTAGCGTTATTTACTATTATTGGAAAAGGAAACATTACGATAACATTAGACTAACACAAGTGAGAAACTTAGCTATTGAGTAGCACTATGATAACACCACAATAACACGACATTAATAATAGAGTAATACCACAATAATACTACAATAACACTAGACTAACACAAGTGAGAAACTTAACAATTGAGTAACAATATAGTAACACCATAATAACACTACATTAACAATAGAGTAGACAATGAAAACTTTCAAATAAAATTTTTAGACTAAGATCATTCTATAGTAGTCTAGTTATTTGGTGATTCATTAAAATGTATAATGTGTATACTTCTCAAACATGACAAAAACTATCTTATTCAAATACCAAGTTGATGAAAGAAATATACGAATAGTAGTCAAATGTAGAGAAAGAATGTGAAGTGAAAGAAGTTTAAAAGAGGAAATTATTTCAAGGGTGAAGAGCTGATAACAAAACTAATGTTATATTAGTTACACAGAATTAAACTTAAACTTGGATGATCCACATTTGTCTCTCTGTAGGAATTAAAGGGATAAGTGAAACTGTGAAAGAATTAAACTTTCATTGTTTACTCTTACAAAGGAATACCACAAGGAAGATTTGACTTCAGATGTTTATGATAATTTTTATTTGAAAGTTTTCATTGTTAGGCAAACAATCCAAATGTCCATAATCAGAGATTAGTGTACAAACTATTTACATTGACATCATATTAACCCGAGATCAGGCCTTCAATCATCCTTGCCAGAAGAATGCCACCAGGTTCCACAGGTTACTAACATTATTGCTTTCATAATTCATGGATATGTACATGTTCGATTCAAAACTGACATAACATAGTGACGTGTGCTGTGGTAATCACCGGCCTGCTCTTTTCTTCTCTCCTTAACGGACACTTACGAGCATTCTAAAATCGAGCCCATCAAATAGACACCAATACAATCACGAAACAGAACCGAGTACCTGCTCAACTGGAACTGAGCTACGACAAGGGACCAATACAACCACCTACATCAACTCAGCTGACTTTTCTCAAGCCCCGTTATCCACAATAACAACATTAATCGAGCACAACTACTGCGCTGCCAGCAAAGTGAGGAGAGGAATAAAGACTAGAAAGGATCAGAGACGGTATCTAGCTTTGTCCTGTCTGATGAAGCAGTTGCTTATGAAAGTCTCTGCCGAAACCGAAGTCAAAGAGGCTGCTACTGGTGGTAAAACCATTAAAGGGGGGTAAGTAGGATGCGTTAATCAAACACAAGCGGGTCTGGTGTGCCTCGTTTTACGCGACCATTGTCATCACGCTTGGCCCATGCTAGCTTTTCCCTGTTCAGAGCTGACCGACTTGCAAAGTTGATGGGAATTCGCCCGACTCCTCTCAGCCCGGGTAAGACCCATCCGGAACAGGCATAATATTATAGGGTTGCGCTTCCGTTTCAATTTTTAACCTCTTTGTTGGAGTTTGGTTGGCGATGGTTGAGCGAGCAGACAAGATTGGTAGGTTGCTAGGTAAAGGGGCAGGGTCACTGTAAACTATCTCGGTTAACGATCTATCATGCAACGCCCGTCTCCGTAACAACGCCCCTTCCATTCAATCAAAGTCAAACTAACAGACTGATCGAGGGTACCCGGTGTCTAACCATAAAATACAGAAGCCCCTTCTCACATCCCCACTACCGTGCCACCAGCAGGAGTATCACGGGACATCCAATTAATTTAATTAAGAATCAAACTCACCAAATTGTAAATAAAATACATACATATGCAGAAGACTAATTATCATCAATGGTGGACGATGGTGACTCAATACCTGTAGCTTCGCCATCTCCGATCATCAAACTAATTCCATCGACATTAATTCTGGTACTTCTGATCAGAATCAATGTTGTCTTTGTCTCGAATCCGACAAAATCTCTCCTTTTTTTTTTCAAATCCCCACTTAAACTTCAATTCTTGGGTTAGTCGAATGATTTGATTTTTATTTTTGGGGTTTGAAAAGAGAAGTAATTTTCATGGCTTGGGAAGAACGACGCCTTTTTTTTTAATTTTGATGCCTGCCTTTGGTTCATTTTTAAGTTTAATCTCAGCCATCTATTTGCTCTTATCCAATGGCTGAAATTTGTGAGCACAGACTCACCATAAGAACCAAACTCACGGACTCACCATAGGAGCCATATATATATATATATACATAAAAGAGGCTTTTTTCAAGCGATATTAGAGCTCCACATCATCTTTTTTAATTTTAGGAAAATGTATTATAAGATCTTCCAAGATTATGACAAAGATACTATGTAATATTTTTAATATCAAAGCTATATTTTACATAAAGAATTGTTTGATTATCAATCTAACAAAAAAGTATAACGCAAAAAATTTAGAAAATTAGATATATGGATTCGTAGCGAAAAATGCTTTCATTTGAGTATAAATTTCGTATTATTTACTACTTCCTCCTTTCCATTGAATTGTTTACATTTACTTTTTGTACAAATATTATGATAGTGGGATATCTCTACTTTTCATATGTTTACTTACACAATTACTCTCATGTAAGCCCCTTATATTTTGGCACCAACCCACCGAAAGGTATAAAAGTAGACAAGGGTTTGTGAGTCATTTAATTGATAAAAAATATCCATATCTAGAAACGTAGACAGTCAAGCGGAACGGGGAAATTCGAAAACGTAAACAATTCAATGGTATGAACGAAGTATTATTATTTTCTCATATTTTAATTATGATAAAAAATGGTGCACTTCTTAATATGTTATTTGTTTCACATTGAAGAATTATGTAGGTGTGGTGAATATATAACATATAAATAGTAGAATTGTCCCACATTGGAGGATTACCATTAGGTGGGTAATCCTATGATTATAAATATGAGTCATCTTTGAAACTTGGGTATCAAACAAAAATCTATTGAGTCTCTTTAAGTATTGTCTTAGAGAACTCTTTAGAGTTTGTATTGTTAAAAATTAATTAATAATTAATTAATTTAGGAAAGTATCCTAAATAATATTTTTGATATAAAAAATATAGTGAAATTTTTTTAACTATTATTATAATTAGAATATAATGTATATTTTATATATTATATTCAATATTTATAATTTTTTATAATAATATTTTTTACATTCCATTGACAAAAAAACATTGTAAAAAATATTACGAAAATAATATAATTAGATTGGTGGTAAAAAATGCTATCATTAGAGTATAAATTTCATATTATTTGCACATATTTTAATTATGATAAAAAAAAAAACGTACTGAGTATTAATAGATGGTATATAACTATTACATATATTGAAGTAGCAATTGCCCGTATTTGAAATTTGGGCGATGTCGAACTAGGTGCGAATCTTATTTCTTAGTATATTATTTGTCCACATTGAAAAATAATTCAGGTGTGATGAATAAATTACATATAATAGTAGAATTGTCCCACATCGAAAGATTAACATAAGATGAGGTGATTTTATGATTATATAAATAAAAGACATAATTGAAACTTAGTATCAACCCAAAATCTTTTGAGTCTCTTAAGTATTGTCTTAAAGAGTTCTTAAGAGTTTATATAATTCTCTCCACAATATGATATAATTTTCTATATTATATTCAAGTGGCATTATTATAATTTTTGTTTATATAAAAACTTATACATTTCATTTGGCAAAAAGGTATTATAAAAAAAATTCTGAAAATTATATAGTTAGATTCGTGGTAAAAAAATGCTATCATTAGATTTTATATCATTTCCACATATTTTAATTATGATAAAAAAAAACGTATGGATATTAATAGATAGTATAGTATTTGTTCATTATCAAATCGGGTTGGATGTCGAATTAAGTGTGAAAAAAATAGTGTACTTCTCAGTATATTATTTGTCCCACATTGAAAAATAATGTAGGCGTGATGAATATATTACGAATAAATATTTTAATTATCCCACATCAGAAGATTTGTCATAAGGTGAATTGTCCCACATTAGAAGATTATCATAAGGTGTGGTTATTCCATAATTATAAATAAGAGTCATCATTGAAACTTATGAATCAACACAAAATCTTTTGAGTCTCCCAAGTATCATAAGGTGGGATCATCCCGTGATTATAAATAAGGGTTATCATTGAAATTTAGATATCTACACAAAATATTTTGAGTGTCTAAAGTATTGTGATAATACAAACAATAACATACAAATATTAAGCATGCAAATATTTATAGAAGCGATTATATATTAGTGATATTATAATATGTTTATTTAAAAAAAAAACTATAAAAATAATATAATTAGATTTGTGGTAAAATAAAATGCTATCATTTGAATTTCATATAATTTACACATATTAAAAACTGTGTAATTTTTAGTTAATAAATTTGTCCCACTTTGAAAAATAATGTAGGTGTGATGAATATATTACGTATAAATAGTTGAATTGTCCAAAATCAAAAGATTATCATAAGGTGGGGTGACTCCATGATTATAAATAAGAGTATCATTGAACTTAGTATCAATCCAAAATCTTTTGAGTCTCTCAAATATTGTCTTAAAGAGCTCTTATAAGAGTTTGTATTAATGGACTCGTTAGTTACAACAATAGCATACAAATATTAAGCCTTACAACCTTTTTTTTTCATTAACTAAGTGTTTTATCTTTTATTTTATTTGAAAAAGATATTTTAATCATATGTAAATAAATAATTAGACATAAAATGTAGCATTATAACTAAGTTAATTACCCCGTTGCAACGCACGAGTGTCAAACTAGTAGAGTAGTAAATTGAGATGCAATCTACTATTTTATAATATTATATGCTGCTCACCTAGCTTATTTAATTAGCAGGTTATCTCAATTCTTTGTAAAATGACAAATAAGGACATGAATGAGCTATTTTTTAATTTTTTTAATTTTAGTTTTACGAAGCGCGCATTTAGTCACATTACAATAGAGGGGAAAAGGAATCGAACTTGAGACCTATTATCCAGGATACCTCTGTCTTAATCACTAGACTAAGACATCTTTGGTAAATATAAGATACTTTGATTATAATTTCCTAAGGGTAAAAAGGTGAGTTTAATTTTTTTCCAAATCAACTAATAGAATATGTAGGGGGAGTAGCATATTGTAAAATAATAGATTCAGCCTAATCTACCATCCAATATGCTGTTTACCAAACATCTCAAACAATGTATTGATTGGTCAAATATGTTAAAAGTCTCAAATATGCTAAATTTTTGACAATCCGCTGTTTACCAAACACCTCCAATATATAAATTAACATTTATACTCTTGGGAACATATCTTATCAATAATTATTCATGTCTATATTTGTCATTTTACAAAAAGAAAAATTAACAATCTCCTAATGTCAAAATCGTTGATTACCACACCGTTAACAAACTATGCTAATTATATATTTTTAGTCAAACCTACTAATAAAATATGCTAACTATGATCTTCTTTCTTAACATGATTCTGTTAATATTAATTCGCTGTTTACCAAACATGAGAATAGTAAAACGTAAAAAAAAAAATTAATAAAAAGTATAAGAAACTATAAAATAAAAAATGATTTCTTTCTTTTATGTAAAAGGTCTCATAATGAGGTTATTGGAGGACCATCTTATGCAAAAATAAATATTTCTTGTTTGTTCCTTGTGCGTCTTGTCTTTCGTTTGAGCTCTTACTTATTCGTCTCGGTCATTATTCACCATTATTTTTGACACAAACAACAAAAAGAGAGGATGAGACCATTTATGGTAGTTGAATGACAAGTGAACAATATTCCAATTTGATGATCAAATAATCCATCAAGACCGCTCCCAGTATAGGAAGATGAACAAACAAATGAGACAAAAAAAGAGGTTAACAAATAGCTAGAACGGATGGAAACTTCATGGAGTGCCATTTAAAGTAGATATCTTAGTCAACGATTTATTAGGAATCAGTTCCCTTCTTAGGAATGTAATGGATTGGAATGAGAAACCACATAAGTATGGGTTCTAATTCCATACTTTTCAAAACTTGTTTGATTCATTGGAAAAATAAATACAAAAGAATGAAGTTTCAATTCATGGGTAGACCTGGCAAATCGGGTGAACGGGTCGGGTTCGGGTCGGGCCAGTTCAGGTCGGATCAGTTCGGGTCTTTCATTGATTTCAGGTTAATTCGGGCCGCCTCGGGTCATTTCGGGTTTCGGGTCTATTTCGGGTTTGTTCGTCGGGCCAGTTTCGGGTAACCGGATCGGATTATTTTGGGTCGGGTTATTTTCGGGTCAATGAATAAGAGAGAAAAAGTCATTTCAAGTCTTTTCGGTTCAATTAGAATTATGTTTTGTTGAGTCATTTTCTGGTTGGGTGGTTTTAGAACGCCGGGTCGGGTCAGTTACGGGTCAAGAGCTCGGATCATGTTCGGGTCGGGCGGGTCTGTTCGGGTTTTCGGGTCACATTCGGGTTTTCGGGTCACATTCGGGTGATGTAGTTCAGGTCATTTCGGGTCTCGGGTCAGAGTTTTCGGGTCGGGTTACTTTTGCTAGGTCTATCCATGGGGAGGAGGTGTGTTTTTTTTATGAAATTCCAAGGGGTTGGAACGGGAATCCATTAAATATCTAACTCTATTCCAAAGTGCGTCAACCAAACATTGGAATGGATCAAAGCCATTCCAATCCATTCCAACCAAGCACCGCTAGACTTGATAAACGGGGGTTAAATCAGCTCGATTTAATTGGGGTTGAAAGAAATTTTGATTTCTGTTCGATTTTGATCATGTTCATTTCGGTTAGCAATTTTAATCGGTTTGTGTTATTTCAAGTCGGGTACGATTCTGGTCGGGTATGTTTCAGTTCACTTGGATTTGGGGTCATAGTTTCTTGAGTTAAGAGTAGAAAAATTAGTTTCAATGGACCTTATACTTTTTTTAATTTGATCTAATACTATTAATAAATAAAAAATCAATGAAAAAAACAACTAAATTTGAGGGTATTTATGAGAATAAATATTTTTCATTTAGGTTAATCGGTTAAGTTCTTATCGGTTCAGATATATTTAGGTTCAAATATTATTCAATTATCATGGAGTTCGATTCAGTTCTGATTCGATTTGAATGCGTCAGGTTTCAGGTACTATTTAAATTACTCACATGGGTTGTTTGATCAATTATCAATTCAGATATTTTCGATCGGTTTTTCAGATTCAGTTTTATTTTGCCAACTCTAGTATAAACTCTAATCATTCATGTTTTTTATTATAAGAACTCTTGTTCATTCACCTTTCGCATTTTTCGGCTGTCTACAAAACAAGATCGTTATACACTATCCTTAGAATTGACCGAAAAGGAAATAATGATGCATGCATGAAGAATGAAGATGATACAAAGTATAGTTGCTCTGTTCTTATCCCCTTGGTCTCCCTTTAAATAGCTTGGAGAAAAAATATAGGGGCCCTTTTGAAAAAGGAAAGCTAGAGGAACAAGTAAAAAGGATAAAGTTCATTGATTGACAATTAAAAAGGATTTCATCCTCATCGCTTCATTATCCAATTTTGGGTCAACTAGCCATAGTGCACAAGGAATGAAATGTACATGAACGCAGAATATTTACCCAAAACAATTGAGATAAGCTGCACCGCCACCGAGAACAACATTGCCCCACCGCTTGGTTCAAAATCTCGGCCGAGTTGTATTGTATCAACCGAGTTGTATCAAATTTTCACTGTGTCGATACGTGATATCACCCGAAAAATCACCGAGATTCACTGTGATTCGTCCAGGACGACAGATTAAGGATCGGTTATATCGCAACCGCGACTATGACTGATACCGAGATTTAAAACCATGTCCGACTGCCAAAAACTCACCACTCGCCTATAGCAGGGTAAGAAAATCAGATGTACGCTATTGCTCTTATAAATTTGGTATTAGCACTCAATTTAGTAAGGGTATTAAATTTATTACATTAAAGGTGTTGGGTCTTATTTAAAGAATGGATTATAACAACCCGACTCGCCACCATCGTAACACAACCCCAATAAAATGAGATGCGTACCCTTAGGCTCATTATTGTCCTCAGTTAAGCCCAAAAGCACAAGACCTTATTATTAAGTGGTGGGTAGAATCCCTTATAAACATGTCACAAACTACTACTTATTTTCCCGATGCCGGACAACTTTCCTCTTAAACTTTAGGAGTGTTACATACTCCCCCACTTAAAGAACACAACATCCTCGTTGTGCCTGACAGCACGTCCTTGTTGTGCCTCACAGCTCACTGCAGCCAAGCCCAGAATCCTCCTCCGCTAGGTGGGTGACTCGGTATTCCAGACCACAGGCTCACCACACGGTTGGAGGGTTGCTCTGATACCATTTATAACTACCCGACTCGCCACCATCGTAACATAACCCTAATAAGATGAGATGTGTACCTTTGGGCCCATATTGTCCTCACTTAAGCCCAAAAACACAAGGCCTTGTTACAAAGTGGTGAGTGGAATACTTTATAAACATATCACAAACTATGGGTGAGCAAAACCGGGTACCTGATACGGTTTTCAAAAATGTATCGAGTATACGGTTTTTTAAACACAAATAATGTTTTGGTTTCGGATACGATACGTTTTTCGGATACCCATAAAACCCTATATACAAAATTCGGATATTCGGATACCCGGATGCGGTTTTTTGAATTTCCATTAAATGTGATTAAAAAAGGGAAACACAAACTGAAATGACGAAGTCAGCAGCACTGCAAATCTGCAATGTCTCCAATAAGGCCAAATAAAGGCCTGCCAACTGCCAAGTTCCAAGTTAAAAGTTTAAAGAACACAAAGCTCACTTCCAGATTACACCCAAATGGTAAATATTACACAAAGTTTAAAGAACACAAAGCTTACTTCCAGCGCTGGTTTAAGTGGTCCCGCACGACCGTTTTACCTCATCAGTGAGAGGAATTGATAGTGAAGAGGTCAACAACCTCTATCACTTCCACATAGGCACCTTCATAGTACACTTTCAAGCGTTGCCCATTGACTTTAAAAGTCTCACTTTTGTTAGTTTGTAGTGTAACCGACCCAAATTTATTCACTTTAGCAACAGTGAACGACCCTGGCCATCTAGACCTGAGCTTACCTGGAAACAAGCGCAAATGAGAGTTAAATAGTAATACCTTATCACCCACTTGAAATTCCCGTTTCAAGATGTGTTTGTCATGCCACATCTTGGTTCGCTCTTTATATGCTCGAGCACTATCGTAGGCATTCAGTTGAAACTCATCAAGCTCGTTCAACTGCATCAATCTTTTCTCACCCGCCAGTGAGAGATCCATATTTATCTCTTTTATGGCCCACATAAATTTTTACTCGAGCTCCACTGGAAGATGGCACACCTTGCCATAAACCAACCGGTACGGAGATGCATTAGTTAGAGTCTTAAATGCAGTACGGTAAGCCCATAAGGTGTCATCAAGCTTACGACTCCAATCTTTTCTATTCTTGCTGACTTCCTTCTCAAGAATGGATTTTAACTCTCTATTAGAAACCTCAACTTTCCCACTAGTCTGTGGATGATAGCCCAATCCTCTACGATGTGTAACGCCATATTTCTTCAATAAGGAATTAAGATGACGCTAATTAAAGCGCTTCTCTCCATCACTTATAACTGCACGAGGGACTCCAAATCGCGGAAGGATAATCTTCTGAAATAACTTAACAACGACCTTAGCATCACAGGTAGGAGTGGCAACGGCTTCCACCCACATAGAGACATAGTCAACAGCTACTAGTATATATTGATTCCCATGAGAAGATAGGAAAGGCCCTTGGTAGTCAATACCCCAAACTTCAAAAATCTCCACCTTCAGGATCCTAGTTTGAGGCATCTTATGCCTTTGTGAAATATTTCCCGTCCTTTGAGACACATCACAAGAATGGACAAAACTAGTAGGATCCTTCAATATTGTCGGCCAAAAGAAACCCGACTGCATCACCTTGGAAAATGTCCGAGATGGACCATGATGACCACCATAAGAAGATGAGTGACAATGAGAAAGAATAGCATGTACCTCCTTCTATGGAATACATCGTCTGTAAATACCATAAGCATATTCCCGGAACAAATATGGATCATCCCAGAAATACCTCTTTACATCATGCATAAATCTCTTCTTCTGCTGATAAGATAAGTCAGGAGAAAGAATACCTCCAACGAAATAGTTAGCATAATAAGCAAACCACGGGGTGCCCGTAGTAATGGCTAACAAATGCTCATCTGGAAAAAAAATCATCAACGGGAATAGACTCTCCTCCATCATACTTCAATCGAGAAAGATGGTCAGCAACAACATTCTCAACACCCGACTTATCCCGAATTTCTAGGTCAAATTCTTGTAGTAGTAGAATCGAACGAATAAGTATAGGCTTGGCTTCCTTCTTAGCCAATAGATACTTCAATGCTGCATGATCAGTGTGTACTATCACCTTAGAACCCACAAGATAGGCTCTAAACTTGTCCAATGCATAGACAACTGCAAGAAGCTCCTTTTCTGTAGTAGCATAATTAATCTACGCATCATCTAGAGTCTTACTTGCATAGTAAATAGCATGCAACACTTTATCTTTCCTTTGCCCCAAAACAGCTCCAACTACATAATCACTGACGTCACACATAACCTCAAACGGCAAACTCCAGTCAGGAGACTGGATTACCGGAGCTGAGATAAGAGCATGTTTAATCATGTCAAAAGATTTAATACCCTTATCATTAAATATAAAAGGGGCATCCTTATGAAGAAGTCCGGTTAGTGGTTGAGCAATTTTTGAGGAATCTTTTATGAAACAGCGATAGAACCCTGCATGACCAAGAAAACTTCGCACACTCTTAACATTAACCGGGTACGGTAGTTGCTCAACCACCTCAACCTTAGCTTTATCCACTTGGATGCCTCTCCCTGACACTAAATGGCCAAGTACCACCCCTTTAGTAACCATGAAGTGGCACTTCTCTCAGTTTAGCACAAGATTGCTCGTCTCACAGCGCTGCAAAACCTTAGACAAATTTCTCAAGCAAACATCAAAGTCAGTACCATAAAAACTGAAATCATCCATAAAGACTTCCCTAATATACTCTAGGTAATTAGAAAATATGGCCATCATACAAGGCTAAAAGGTAGATGGGGCATTACATAAACCAAAAAGTATCCTCCTATAAGCAAATACACCATATGGACATGTAAAGATTGTATTTTCCTGATCATCAGGATGAATGGGTATTTGAAAGAATTCGGAGTAGCCATCTAGGTAGCAAAAATAACTATGACATGCTAGTCTTTCTAACATCTTATCAATGTAGGATAAGGGGAAGGGATCTTTTTTAGTAGCAGTATTTAGCTTCCTATAATCTATGCACACCAATCCTGTAACAAGTTTAGTAGCAATTGATTCATTTTTATCATTTGTAACTAATGTAGTACCTCTGTTCTTTGGTACAACCTAGACAGGACTGACCCACTGAGAATCAGAAATAGAATATAAAATGCCAGCATCAAGTAGTTTTTGAACCTCTCTTCTTACCACCTCCTGCATAAGAGGGTTTAATCGTCTCTAACCCTACGCACTTAGCTTATGACCTTCCTCCAAATAAATACGGTGCATCAAAAATCAGGACTAATACCTTGTAGATCATCAATGCTATACCCAATGACCTTTTTATGAGTTCTCAAAATAACCAACAAAACAGAAAGTTGTCCCTCAGTCAGGTTAGCATTGACAATCACAGGGTTCACCTCACAATCATCCAGAAATACATATTTAAGATGAGAGGAAAGGGGTTTAAGTTTAGGTTTCGGTACCTCGGTAGCTTTAGATGGGCTACCTAAGCTATAAACCTTTTGCTTTATGTATTCCTCTCCCGTTAGCAGCTTCTCTATGGCATAAACTTCTGGACTCCATGAACCCGTCTCAACAGCTGAATCAGTCACTAGGGCAATCTCCAGAGGATCCTTATTCAAATACAAAGCAAGACACTCATCAATGGTAATATCAACAATATCAATTCTATGACAAGTTTCTTCTATCATGGGTTGCTTTAGTGCTTTTTCCAAGTTGAAAACGATAGTTTCATCTCCCACAGCTAATGTCAGTCGTCCCTTCCTAACATCTATAACCGCCCCTGATGTGTGAAGGAATGATCTACCAAAGATGATAGGAATATGGGTGTCTTCAGCCATATGTAGAACAACAAAGTCAGCTGGAATAAAAAATTTCCCTACTCTAACCGGAACATCCTCTAAGACACCTAGGGGGTGTTTAACAGATCGATCAGCCATTTTTAAGGTCATATTAGTAATATTAAGTTGACCCATATTAAGCTTTTTGCATATAGAGTACGACATAACACTGACACTAGCTCCTAAATCACAAAGAGCTTTACTAATAGCAAGATGACCAATATGACAAGGAATAGAAAACTCCCTGGATCCTTTAGCTTGGGTGGTAAATTAGCTTCTAACACGGCACTACACTTCTGAATGAACGCAACCGTCTCCACTTTATCAAAATATTGTTTCCTTGTTAAAATATCCTTTATAAAATTCGCATAAGTTGGCACTTGAGTGATCAGTTCAGTAAACGGTACACTCACTTGCAAATTCTTCACGACTTCCATGAAGCTTCAGAACTGCTGGTCAAGCTTAGATTTATGTTGTCGGTGTGGAAAAGGTAGCTCAATAGCAATAGGTGCGGCTTCTTTTGCTTTACTCGAAGTTTTTGAAACACCGTCATCTACTAGTGGGGTAACTTGATCGAGTTCAGGTGTTACTCGATCGAGTAACCCTTTCTCAGCAACATCATCAGTCTCGACAGTGGATAATCGATCGATTTTGGGTATACTCGATCGAGTACTCACTTCAACGTCAATTTCCTCGCTTTTATTCTGGTCTTGTTTTTCAGCAGTACGTGATTCTTTCTCGTCATCGCTCAGCTTCAAATTACTCAATCCCTTAGGATGCGTGTAGGGTATCCCATCCTCGTCTGTAGGCATCTCCGGGTCTTGATAGGTAGTACCGCTACTCAGATGAATTGCATTAGCTTGTTCGTGAGCTTGTTTTCCTTGAGGAGGAAGGTTGCCGGGTTGCTTTGAAGGATTTTGGACTGCTAACTGAGCAACTTGCGTGTCCAACATCTTGTTATGGGCTATAAGCTCGGAAATTTGAGCTGTTTGTTTCTGCTGAATCAACAAACTTTGTTGCAACATAGCCTTCATCTTTGCCATATCATTAGCTGGAGCTTGTGGTGGAGGTTGCAATTGCTGAAACTATTGTGGACGCTGATTATTAAATTGATTGCCTCCTTGGTTCTGCCTATTATAACCACCCTACTGATTACCTCGGTTTTGAGGAATTACATAATTTGAATTGGGCTGCTGCTACTGTGGTTGTGGGTTTTGCATATTCTGGCTCGTCCACTAGAGGTATGGATGCTCTTTGGTACTTTCGTTATAGAAGTTGGAGAAAGGATTACCTTGCCTATAAGACTGAAAGGCATTAACTTGCTCTATCGTGCTCATGCACTCAACGGCAGTATGACCATCACCACAACGGCCACATGACTCTTCTTGCTGAACCATAGCATGAACCATCTGCTTATTACCCAAAGATTAAGATTTCTGCATTTCCACAATTTGGGCATTTAAAGCTTCCAGCTGGGCTGCAACGACATTGTCCGAACCACCCCTTATTGTAGTTCGTCTTGGATTACCATACTCAGCAGTGTGAGTAGCCATCTATGTTAGTTTAAGACTCTCATTAGACTCTTCTAACGTCATATTAAATTACATGTTAATTTAATTTAGATAGTCTTAATACACATGCTTGCAAACTAAAAACTAAAATAAGATGGTTTAAAGAAGAAAAATCCTTACATTGGTGTAAGGCAATAAGAACTACAACAATTGTAGTCTTATGAACAATCTAAAAGCTTATGGATGATCCTCCTAACCCAAATTTTAAACTTAGAAAACCTTTTTTGGATGTACCCAAGATTAGCTCAAATAATCCTAATATTACTAACTAGATAATATTAGGATTATCTTGTTTATTATGTAATATTATTACTTTAATAATATTAGTAAAAGTATATTATTATTTATGTGAATTAATGATGTGAATGATCAACAATTTGATCAAGTTTATGATGAAGAAGATGAAGAAATTTCCTTTTTCTTTTTCCTCTTCTTATGGCCTTGTTTTTGTGATTTTTTGTCTTAAAAAAAAATACCAAATAAGTGTGTAATGAGGGGGTATTTATAGATGTGAAATGTAAACAATTCACATACACAAGTCAGTGGGTTGGTGGGTTACACACGCCACTAATTTAGGTGGTACAAATGGACTTATTTGAGTCCATTTCGATTTCCGACATTTATCCCACAAATGCTTATAAGACTTATATTTAATTATCTTATATAATTAAATATTAATTTAATTTAATTCAATTATTTTACACTTAAATAATACTAATTAAATATTAATGTATACTTAACTTTTAAGTAACATTTTACCATTTTATCAATATAAAATGTGTCTCATAATAATTAATTAGTTAATTTTACAACCTCTTGTAAATATAATTAACTAATTACCTCCACCTCAAAATATACACACATATCTTAATAATTTAGTTAATTAACTATTATTTACTAAATTATATTTATTTATTAATCAATTATCATATAGTTGAATAATAAATTCTTTTGGCCCGAGTTCGTAACCCGTCATCAATAAATAAATTCACTTAACTAAATAAAAAGTCAACTTATACAAGATACTAATTATATATTATATCTTATACAAATAATTAGTTTTTCCATTTGGGGATCATCCTATAGGTGTGACCGAAAGGCATCAGTTAATCACCGCCCTCTTACGACAGTAACGTCAAACTCTAGTCAGCCGAGCGTTACCGATTTACGTTGATTAACTGACAAATAATAAATTATATCCCTGATATTCCACGGGATTTATTATGTAGACGCACTATTGAGAAGGACATCTACTCCAACAATCTCCCACTTATCCGATACAAGTGTACGCTACCAATTCTCTTGTCCGTTAAAATCTCCCACTCAATGCAAGGTGTCTTTCAGGTCGTACTTGCACACGATCATATCATGAGTGGTTTCCTTGATCTGGAAAATAACTGTCTGACCGGAAAATGTACCATAGATCTCATCCGAGCGTGGCCACACATTTCCAGTTACATCTCCTCGAGTGGCCTTGAGATATCAAACCCTGACAAGGGTGGACAATCCTGTTGACCTATTTTCTTTGTTCAATACATATCACAATAACCCAGTCAATGTCCATCGGCCTCCTTTTACGGCGTGACCTAGGACAAAAACCAAATCCACCGGAAAACTATACCAACTCAGACAAATAGTCGCAAGTCTAAAGAATTGACTCAAAGGAATAAATAGAAATCCTTCCACGACCAGGCAACATTAAAGACTCTATAGATGGTCATTGTCCGACAAAATATCTCCACATTCTGCCTATGTAATCGACCAGTCATCACCATGACCCTATGGTGGTTGAATACACCATCAATCGACTTACAATCTAGTCACTTCGAGACGTCACCTCATTACGTAACTAGGGAAAATATACAATGTTAGTCCAGTTCACTTTAATATAGTTCAACGTTACAACTGAATATAACGATAAATGCAATTTTTATATATGAAATAATTAATACAATATCAAAATTATTACATATCTCATAATTTACAACAATTCTGACATTCGCCTCAATCTCATAGAATTTACATGACTATCATGTTTAGCTTGAGACAATGGCTTGGTTAAAGGATAAGCGATGTTGTCATCTGTCCTAACCTTACAGCTTGTAATTTCCTTCATTTCAATAAAATCTCTAATTACATGAAATTTTCTATGTACATGTCTAGATTTATTGCTAGACTTGGGCTCTTTTGCTTGAAATATTGCCCCACTGTTATCACAATATATAGTGATAGGATCTTCGGCTGTCGGAACTACCTTTAGTCCCTCTAAAAGTTGCCTAATCCAAACAGTTTCCTTTGCAGCTTCAGATGCCGCAATGTACTCTGCTTCTGTTGTAGAATCAGCAGTCACAGACTCCTTAAAACTTCTCTAGCAAACCGCTCATCCATTCATCAAAAAGACAACCCAGCCTGATATTTCAAATCATCCCTATTGGTTTGGAAACTAGCATCTGTGTAAGCTTTTACACATAACTCAGATTCTCCTCCAAAAACTAAGAATGAATCCTTAGTCCTTCTAAAGTACTTAAGAATATTCTTGACGGCTATCCAGTGACTCTCACCTGGATTATTCTGGTAGCGACTCGTCATACTCAAAGCATACGAGACGTCAGGACGGGTGCACATCATAGAATACATGGTGGATTCAACATCGGAAGCATAAGGAATCGATTTCATGCGTTCAATATCCTCAGGCTCAGTAGGACACTATGACTT
The DNA here is from genome assembly GCA_009801015.1 of Silene noctiflora. Taxonomy (NCBI): domain Eukaryota; kingdom Viridiplantae; phylum Streptophyta; class Magnoliopsida; order Caryophyllales; family Caryophyllaceae; genus Silene; species Silene noctiflora. The sequence continues at coordinate 67,065 of VHZZ01008211.1, forward strand.
ACTCAAAGTTATCCCACTACCTATCGGCAGAAATCCTCTCTTAGAGTTTTTCATATTAAATCGATCAAGAATCTTATCAATATAAGCTTCTTGACTTAAAGCTAATATCCTTTTGGATCTATCTCTATAGATCCAGATACCCAAGATGCGCTGATATTCTCCCAAATCTTTCATTTGGAAGTGAATTCCCAACCACTCCTTAACAGAAGTAAGCATAGCTACGTCATTTCCAATGAGTAGTATGTCGTCCACATATAAAAGTAGGAAAAGAACCTTGCTCCCACAAACTTCATGTATAAACACGGTTCCTCAACACTTCGAGAAAATCCATTCTGTTTAATAACATGATCAAAGCGATGATTCCAACTTCTTGATGCTTGCTTAACACCATAAATGGATCTCTTAAGTTTGCATACCTTGTTAGGATTTTAGGATCCAAAAAATCTTCAGGTTGTGTCATATACACTTCCTCTTTTAGAAACCCGTTCCGGAAGGCGGTCTTGACATCCATTTGCCATATTTCATAATCATGAAATGCAGCAATCGCTAACATAATCCAAAAAGATCTAAGCATAGCAACTGGTGCAAAGGTCTCGTCATAGTGTAAACCATGAACTTGAGTGAAACCTTTCACCACTAGTCTAGCTTTGTAGACATCTTTATGTCCATCCATGCCGATTTTAATCTTAAAGATCCACTTAGACTGAAGAGGTCGAACATCTCTAGGTAAGTCAACCAGGTCCCATACCTGATTATCATACATGGAATCCATTTCGGACGGCATGACATCGAGCCATAACTTAGAGTCGGAACTAGTAATAGCCGCTTTGTGGGTTTTAGGTTCGTCACTTTCTAAAAGTAACACCTCATAATCACCATCCTCCTCGATAACGCCAAGGTATCTATTAGGTTGGCGACTAACCCTCCCTTACCTCTTAGGTTCAGACGGAACAATAACCGAGCCAGACGAAGATTTTGGAACATCTTCCTGTGCCGTCATCTCAGTTTGTGGCTTTTGAACTTCTTCAAGTTCAAATTTTCTCCCACTCTGTCTTATAGAAATAAATTCCTTTTCTAGAAAGACAGCCCCACGAGCCACAAACACTTTGTTCTCGTAACGGTTGTAGAATTAATAACCACGGGTTTCCTTAGGGTATCCTACAAAAGTACATTTGTCAGAGCGAGGTGCAAGCTTATCGTCAGACTTGTTCTTGACATAAGCGTCACA
>VHZZ01008217.1:8284-21317 GCA_009801015.1 Silene noctiflora
TATAAAATACTCAATTAAATACGAAATTAACGGTCAAAAAGAAATTAAAAAGTCCGAACCATGGACGAACGTTGAACTTCAATGTCCGAGCCTGGCCTAGACATTGAAGCCCAACGTCCAAGCCAGAATCAGACCCCCACAAATCACGTCCAGCCCAATAAAGGACAGCCAGACTCTTGGTCCAGTCCATAACTAACGCCCAATATCAACGTCCAGCCCAATTGCAGAAGGACAAACTCTTCGTCTTCTTCCCTATGAGACGATGACTCTCTTCGTCCCTCTGCATAACAACGACCAAACTCATCGTCCTTGCCCATACCAGATGCCCAGCCACCTCGTATCCTCCCATATAAGACGTTGGAATTCAACGTCCATCACTACCCCAAACGTTGAATTCCAACGTCTCTAATACAAATTAAACGCGACAACAACAACAAAAAATCCGACAATAAAAAAGGTCAATGAATGAGTTTAATTAATCGAATTGAATTGCGAAGAGAGTTAATTGAATTGAATTAATCGAATTGAATGAGCCAACAACAACTACAACAACAACAACAAAAATATCCGACAATAATCGAATTTCGAAGAGTGCTCAAAACAGAATCAAGACAAACAAACATAATAACATAATCAACTAATACAAACTAAATCATAGAGTAGTTCAATCTACAAACTAAATTATAAACGAATTCAAAAAAAAAAATGCAAAGGAATCACTTACTTGACAATGAAGAAGAATAAAATTGAGAAGAAAAAACAACAAATGGTGATGCTAAGGTGGTGGCAGTGCTGTGTGGTGGTGGCGCGTCGTGGTGGTGGTGGTGCTGTGTGGTAGAAAGTGGTGGTGATGTTGGTGGTGCTACGGGTGGGGATGAGTGAGAAGGAGGATAAAAGTTAGAGATGGGAGATTAAGGTTAGAGAGGGGCTAAGGGCAACTCCAACTTTTTTTTTTAAAAAACGTCGACGATTCGTTATAAAACGTCGACGACGTTTTGCAACCCGGTTGATTAAATATGGACGATTGTTTTCTTTTACGAAAATTATTTTAAAAAATTGTATGTGTATGTTTTTTATTTATCCTATTTCTTAAATCTAATACTCCGTAGTAGAAAACTTGATCTATCAAGTTTAAAAACTCATATTTTATAATCGTAATTTTCTCCACATAGTGAAACAAAATCCTGACCCTGTGGGCGTAGCTATCTAGTTGAAAGTATATCACGTAAACTCTTGTGTTCTATATTTTGTTGTTGTCTCTTGCACCATCTCATTACCCTTCCGCACACAACGACACAACAATTGAAAGAGTGTTTATTTCTTCTCGTTGTTGGAATTCCTCAACTACAACTTGTGGACTAGACCATGTCAGCGAATCTCGAAATTTCATTGCTCATCTGCTTTTGTATCAAATGATTGATTAAATAACCTATTATATATGAAAGTTATGTGACAATGAAAGTTAAAGACATCTGAAAGTTAAAACTTCGGTTAAGTGAGGGGGTTAAAAAACTAAGCAATCTGTGTGATAATTTGGTGGGAAAGATGATAATATTTTAATTACAATTCTACCCTTCTATTACTGACGCAAAATCATATTTTATGTTGGAAAATGATATAGCGCCACCCGGTGTTACTGAAAGTCAGTAACACCGATGGTATTTTAGTAAATTTCTCCTACACCTTATTTCTCTCAACAAATTTTTGAAATTCAAATTAGTTATAATAAAAGGGTAATTTTGACAATTCATTATTTTAGATAGAGAAAAAAAATAGGATTTTTTATTTAACACGAATTATACATCTTCAACTTGCTCTCATCAGTCAATCAACAAAGTTCATCATCAACATTTGCCTCATTGTATTAATAATTTGAATGGCAATTCTTACAGTTTATGAGTTATACATGCAACCTACTTCATCYAACAATAGTGTTATGTATCTTTTCGTCCCACAAGTACTCCGTATGTGACAGAGAAATTTCACTATATGAAAATTATTAATTACCATCGTGTGCTCATGATGATCAAATGAATTTGATTATTGGAGAACCATCAAAGGGACATTCATATCTTACTGGAAGTTGATGATTTAATTTGTTATACTTTGTTAGGGGTATTTGTGTAACTACAAATTACCATCATACCCTTTTCAGTTGGCGCAAACTTAAAAACATGAATTATCATTTCTGATTTTTATATTCTATTTTAAATTGGATGTTACCGAAACTCAGTAACACCCGGTGTCGCTAGCACTCCCCACTTTATGTTTACTTTAGTTATATTATTTATTATTTTAATTAGCCAATGATGCCCTAGCATCATACTACTACAAATCCCGTCAATTGATGACACTTAGTGCTTGACGCTCAACAAAAGCGTCACCATCATTAATACTCCGCGAATAACAAGAACTCATTAAAAAAATTAAACGACCTCGTTTTAATCAGTTTACTCGTCCAAACTCAACTACTCCCCACAACACAAAACCCTAACTCATGTAGTCAAATCTCCGCGCCTCTCATCCTTCTTCAGCTTTTCTTCCTTCTCTTCTACAATCAACAATGAAGCTTGTCTCTTTCTACATGAAAGATTCTCATTATTTCGTTTTGGTAAGGCTGCCCATCTCTTACACTTTAATCGTTCTATTATTTGATTTGCTGCTAATGTACTTAAATTTTATACTTTATCTCCTTATTTTGTAGATATTACTCCAGATCTATTGTTTCATGGCTTCTTCAGTCAACTAATTTATTTATAAGGTTTCATGGCTTCTATCTTTATTTTGCAGAATTTTTGGGCATTTTTGCTATTAGTATTGAGATAATTTTGCATGATACGTTTTATTCATTATGTTATATAGTTAGCTGATTTATCAATGCATCAAAGTTTGTTTTATTGGAAGCATTTTCATGTTCTGGGTTGCTAAATATTCTTCCATTATATTTGTTTGGCTTTGCTCCAATTTATTATGTAAGTTAAATTTTCATATTTGTTTTCCCCTATTACTTTGGAGTAGTTAGATATATACTTGAAAATAATGGGAAAATTTATAATATATGCATATAAGAATTAGGTTCTTACATGTAYTTAGCTAAATTGTGGTAGTTTTGTGTGACCTTTCTCATGTCGCTTCAACTTGATAATAATGTACTCAATTTCATGTCTTAAGTTGTTAAACTTTGAATTAAGTTTGCTGAACTCTTTTTACTGTATTTTCATGTAAACTAGTGACATAACATCTTATTTATGCAATGAACTTATGTAACTAGAGTTATTCATCTGAGCAAAAGAAACGTTTTACATATTGTACAAATAAAAGTTGGAAAGTACATGGTAAAAGTTGGAATTGCTCCTTATACTTCAATTGTGATAGCTCCATGAACCATGGTAGGATTGTTTCTGACCAAGAATCATATATACCTAGAACCTAAAACTGATTTGTTGATTATCCTAACTCCCTTTTTGTACCATTAACCTCAATATAACTAAAGTTGTCTTACTATAGCTCCATGAACCATGGTAGGATTGTTTCTGATCAAGAATCATATATACCTAGAACCTAAAACTGATTTGTTGATTATCCTAACTCTATTTTTGCACCATTAACCTCAATATTAACTAAAGTTGTCTTACTTTATGCAATATCGAACGTCTTAACAACAATGTTTATGGATGATTATCTTACCAACTCAAGGATTAGTTTAAAAAAGTGGGCCCTGAGTGTGCCTAAGGCACGCCTTCGACGAGGCACTAAACAAAACGCTTCGGTATATTTTAGGCACGCCTTTGACAAAAGGCTTATCTAACAAGACTAACTAAGTAACTAGTACCCAGTTTCCAAATCTTTTAGACAAGACTTACTATTTCTTTTTGCCATTATTCCTAACTACACTCTCTGACAAGTTAACCATCTTGAAAACCCCTAAAAAAACTAATATTGCCCACTATTTTATTTGTTATCAAAAATAAAGTGCTCAGGTCTAAAAGGCGCGCGCCTTGCGCTTTGCGCCTCGTCGCCTCAGCCTCTTAGCGCCTTGGTGTGCCTTGCGTATTTCCAAACTAAGACTCAAGGTTCCTTTTCAATTCAAAAACATGAACTTTAATCCATAATGTAACTTTTCATTGCAGATGCCTATGAAAGTATATCAGTTTGGTGAAAACAATATATGATTCTATTACTTCATGAATAATGATAGCTACATCTATCAAATTCCTTATGAGAGTAAAAAAAAGGCTGGCAAAATTATACATAAAAGGTTTCGCTAAGCGACGAGAAAAACAGGTAATTTAATTTTTTTGAAGAAGACTAGTAGCTTTTGATTTGGATTCTACTTGTGAGAACAAATTGTTTTATCTTTTCTACTTCAGATTGTGACGCATGCTTATTTTCAAATGTTTTAATTGAAAGATACCAGGTTTTTGAGTCWATGATTTCAACWCACTATCCTATTTAGCATCTGGTYTTCWATGATWCATTTCTTCYTGAAACTAACAKCCTACTATGTCATTTTTGTTGTTCATAGTATAGTTTTAATTTTCCTTAAGTTTGGCTTGTCAAATTTTTCTCTTCTATCAACATCTCATATAACTTTTTTAAAACCRCTTTTACATGAAAGGTATAGTAACCAAACAATCTGATAGCTGAAGTAAAGAAATACGATGTAAAAGATCTTCCCTTGCAAAATGGGTGAACTTTTTACGGGTTTGCTTAATTTTTTTTACTWCTTTTTTATTTGATAGGGGGTTTATTACCTGTGTTATATATTGCTAGATTTATAGGATTTATATTGTCGTATCTAGCATCCTCCTCCACCCTCTAGTGTCCACTTTGATGTATATGTCCCTGGATTTTTCTGCTGTTAAGAGTTAGCTTTGATGTTGGTCATTGTGTTTGGTGCCAGATGTTACACTTCGTCTATATTTCTCAATTTCTAGTGCTCTCTGATCCAACACTAYCATTATAGTATTCTTTAAATCATATAACATAATGGACATATGAACTTGCGCCTTTTAAATGCCGAACTACACAAAGTCATATTCCCGGTTTGATTATTACTTTATGTTATTCCTGCCTTCCCGTTTATGTACTATTCTAAYATATTCATACAAATTATATTTAGTTTGCCCGTTATAGGTTTTAGATTTGTCGGATGGTTACGATGCGCCTTCATATGTTGATTGAAGCCCTTTGACATTGCGCCTACATGGTTGAAGCCCCTTCGACATTCAAACTATCAAGTGGCCTGGCTTGGTCTAGCTACTTACGTAGCATTATTTGTTGGACAACTTTTGTTTGATTTTTTATCCCTATTGATATTTTTGATTTATCGTATTATAGATCGAGAGCACTGGTTTATACAACTTGAATTTTTTATACCAATATTTGTAATGGAGATATATCAAACGTATTATGATATTATTAGTGCAAGTACATGGCTACTTGATTATTATAAATTGCATTTTATTTTTTCATGATCTAGTATTGTCTTTTAGCTCTATTTAATCTCTACTATTTTAGGAGATTAAATTCTCAAAAGTCTAAAAGCCAAAATTATACTGGATGATAAGCAGGAAAAAGGCGTCAAAATGCATATTTGACGATTAAAAGTGTTACTGAGGTTGACAGTTTAAAGCGTCATTATATATATGTCTGACGCTATATTCTGTCTAATCAAGTGACACATAAAAGCGTCATTTCTTGTTGAAAAAGCTTAAAAGTGTCAAAACTACTGACGAAAAAAAGCGTCAAAAAATAACGACGGCCAAGAAATTGACGCTTTGTAGAAGCGTCGATAAATTAAAAAGTGACGCTTTAAAGCGTCAGAAATCGCCCAAAAAAGCGTCATAAAAATCAGGGATGTGTGGTAGTTTACTAAATGTGTTTTAGTGATGGACTAAAATTTTGGGTAATTAAACCGAACAGAAGTTTTGTTGATGGTGGTTCTTAGTCAATATACATATCAATGACACCTTACAAAAATACACCTAGAAAGATTAACTACCTCCTAATTATAGTAATATATGACCTTAGAAATATGCTAACCATTCATTTAAATTCATAATTACACAACAAACAACCTTAATTAAAAAAACTCATTACAAAAAGACAAATTCCTAGATTGCATTATTCATAGTTTAATTAAAACTCCACTTACACGTTTCAATCACCATTATCATTCAAAAAAACAACCCAGAACGAAGAAAGAAAAAACAAAATAATTAAGGACATATTAGTAATCCATAATAAAATGGAACGAGTTTTGTTCATTTTATCTCTTGCTTTTGGCCTCATTTTACAACCGTACACAACCATGGCGATTAATGTTAAGAGCATGCCGCCCTCTAATGCAAATCAAGGTAAAAGTGCAAAAATTAATAACCCCCTAATTAAAAAGGTTTGTATTAGCGCTAAGCACAAAAATTTGTGCATCCAAACTCTTAAAGCACAACCCAAAAGTGCTGATGCGGACATGAAGACATTGGCCTTCATGTCCCTTAATGTCACCATGACTTTTGGTGTAACCGTAGGTGATTGGGTTGCCCAAAAATTAGAGGACCCTGAATTAGGTCCTAAAATTGAGCAAGCCTTGAAAGATTGCTCAGAGCAATACACGGATGCCATCGCCCAACTCGAGGACTCATTGGTGGCATTTTTTTCTAATGCACTCAATGACGTTAAGACTTGGACATCCACCGCCTTGAAGAATGTCAATACTTCTAAGGAAGGCTTGAAGGAGGCAAATGCCGGGGATGTCATGGCAAAGAGGAATGAAGTTTTTTCTCAATATTGTTCTATTAGCTTGGCGGTTATTAATGAGTTCGCTAAGCAAAAGCTCTAAGAAATTAGTTCGATATGTAAGTTGACGTCATACTAATCGAATGCTAATTCAGTATGTTCGTTGATTATGCTGTTTCTCTATAAAAATTTTTGGAGACATTATGGATTCCTTACCGACATAGAGTAATGAAATGCCTCTTCGCCTGGATTTGGGTAATCAATATATGGTGTTCATTGTATGCATACTAAAGTCCTATCAAAGTGTAATAATAATAATAAAGGTGTGGCTGCGTGCGCAGAGATGAACATGCATTATTTCATGCATGCTCATCATTGTTGTATGTCATGTTTTAGTCGGAATGATAAAAGTAAAGGTATTAATCAAAATTTTGCTACTTGCAACATAGGTTTTGAATTAAGATATATATTATCTTTTCTAGGTAGTTATCTTCATCAAATAAAACCATGTAATCGATGCCACATATTAAGCTAAACTAGGCACAAACAACACATCATGAATTAATTTCTTTTTGAGAGAGCTAGTACAAAAACTAATTATACCTTTATCTTAGAATTGTACTATCTTATAATTGTTAAAGCGTATTTAAGAGACATCACGCGATATTGTATTGTCGTGAAACTGTGTCATAAAAAGATTTTTTTTTTTTTTTTTTTTTTTTTTTTTTTTTTTTTAGAATGTAAAAAATATATTGATGAACAATAAAGCACAACACCATACAACCAGTTTAGTTAGCCTCTAGCTACATTACAGACTATACATACAATCGGTCACTTCTCATCCGAGCTACATCAGCCAAAAACGCCAGCTTTCTGACATTTTGTGTTTAACTGACCACACACATGACTCTGAAACCTTGCTTTAACAACCGCTTGTAAGAAAAAGAGCATTAGGGAGAGGCAGGTAAGCATCCATCCTGGATACATTATGAGTCATCCAAATCCTGTACAATAAGCCACAAACAGCATGACATATAATCTTCTTCCTCATAAGGGATCTACATCTCAACTGAACGCACCACAGCATAGGTTAATTCATTCATTGGCACCTGAGTTGTAATACTACGTATTCTGATAGATGGGTACTCGGTCGAGTGGGTCGTACTCGACCGAGTAAAGTAAGTTTATGTTTGGTCAGACTTCTGCCTAGGGGTCACTCGACCGAGTCAGTGAGGAATTCGGTCGAGTATTGCGTACTCGGCCGAGTGCGCTGGTACTCGGTCCAGTGCCCGGTCTGAAGTCGTGTTTTCGAGCGGTTTTGATTAGAATGATTAGGGAGTATAACATAACTATTTCAATCGCCTTCAACATTTTTATAAACATTTTACAAACCTAATTCACTCCCTAATTACCCTATTCAACTACTAAGCAAAGATCTACCATTTTGGTCTTCGGATTTCGTAAGTCTCGCATATATCGGATTGTAAGTTCTAGATCTTGTCTTTATTGCATTTTGGTATTAGTCTTAAACCCTAATTTGGGTTACTTGGGGGATTGTGGTTATGTTGTTATGGATCTATGATTAGGGTTATATTGATTGTATGTGATTATTGTGTGCAGGTGACGGTCTCATGGTGAATTGCTATTGCGATTACTTGTGTGAGCTTGGATTGAGAAAAAGGTAGGGTTTCCCTACTCAGTATGATGTTGTGCGATTGTTGCTATGGTTGTGAATTAATGTGGAATAGGATAATTGTGATTATTGTGCAATATGATGGTGATATTATGATGGTGATATTGTGTTGATATTGTGAGCCACACTAAGAGAAGGTCTCACCCCCATTATTCACCTCTTGTGTCTCTCGACGCAAGAAGGATGTTCACATTAATGGACTTGGGTTCGGTCATTGCGATGAGCGGGGCTTAGGTGGACTGGCTGTGGTCACCCACTGGCGGTGTGGATTACTCGTTGCGATGAGAATCCGGCAGGGGCTACTAGCTGTGGTTAGTAGTCGTGTCCGAGCTATGGTTCGGTCACTTGTTCTTGGAGCTCGGAGATGGATGTTTGATTGTGGTGTATGATTACTTTTGCATGAGATTATGATGTTGTAATATCTACAGACGTGTGTTGGGTTGTGTATTGTTTTCTTATGTGCTCTGATGTGATCCATTTGATATTGCCGGCAAATGGTGAGTAGTGAGCTTTGACAAGTGTTGATGTTTGAGCTAGCTTGTGGGTTTGGATGGGACGTCGACGTTTCAGTTTCGTTTCATAGCTTCCGCTGAGTCTTTAGACTTTTTCACCTTTTGGTTTTCTAGATGTAATATGTCTTGGTTTTGAGACTTGTATTTACATTTAAATTTTAATTTATCTTAACAAATGTTTCATTATGGTATATTTGATATATTTTACCTCGGGCAACAGAGATAGTAGCATCTCCATTTACTAAGGTAGGTCATAGTAAGGCACTTTGGTAGATGGGGGTGTTACAAAGTGGTATCAGAGCGGCGATCTTGAAACCTAAACCAATGAACAATAAACATAGGGTGTCTAATAAAATGAACCCGGGTAGAGATTGATTGGAGCTACCGCAAAGATTTGGGAGACGTCCTAAAATCGCACTATGGCCCATACGATCTTGAGTCGGTCACTACGGGGTAGATGTGAGATTGGGGTAGAATGTATGTTATGTTCTTTATGTTTTGCAAGTTGTATAATGTGTTAGTTCATATGGATAGATGTATATGTATAGATGTAGATATCTGTGGTAATGTATGATTTTGTGAGCAATATGGTTGGTAAGAGTATGTTGATTAATATGGCGAATAGTATCAATTGTGATGTGTTTTATATGTGTTTCAAATGGACAATATGTGATGAGTATTATTGGTGGGAAATGTGAGCACAAATTGGTAAAAGTAGTTATGCGAGTTGTGGATGCATCGAATATGTAAAGTGAGGCGGCTTTTGTCATGTATATTGAATGTTTTCCTCAAAATATATGTTAGTATGATAAAGGTTCATCTAGAATATTGTTTTTAGGAGTAATGGGTTGTTATTGTTTGCATCTTTAATGTTTAAGTTGTTTCATTAAGAAGAATTCATTTGTATGAAGACCGATTGTGGAAGGGTTGTCTTAAAACTGTCATATGTAGAGTTCCAGAAATGATATTTATTTGACTCCAATTGGAGGTGATAGCTTGTTCTCTTATGATTCTAACGGTAAGTCACACACCCATAATGACCAAGAAACGAGTGGGATATGACTGTTTTACGAAAATTGGACATTGTTGAGAACTACGTAGGTACTTGACCGATCACACCTTTGTACTCAGTCGATTACAGGCTACTCGACCGACTACCTTTGGTACTTGACCGAGTACGATCCTTGTGAATTTATGGTCAGCTACTCGAGTGAGAGACTCGGCCGAGTAACACAAGTACTCGACCGAGTGTTCTTTGCTCGGCCAAGTATGTTGAGCACTGGACCTAGTGACCCTTTTTATGGTCTTATGCTTACCTTTTGACCTCCTTGAATGTCATAATGTTTACAAAGATGTTCTTTTGCTTTTTAATACCTTGTTTTACATATGTATTTGTCTTAGTGCATGAGTTAGACGGATCTTATAATGCGGAGAGTACCACCTTGTGATAAGTATGGCTTGTGAGAGAGATGCTTGATCATGGGTGATCGTGACGGATAGAGATGAAGTCGATGAGTTTACTGAGGCAGCGAGAATGTTTATAATGAATGGTTTTGTAATACCCCGTAATATTTTATATTATTATTTTATTTTGTTTATTCTATTTTATTGACGCAGAGTATATAATTTATTCGATGTATAAGTTAAGTCGTATTAGGTGTGAGACGATGCATTTTGTGCAAAATAAACCTGTAGGCCAAGTTATGGGCTCGTGTGAGCAAGTTAAGTTGAGTCGGGAATAAACTTAAGTTGAGTTGGGGTATATAAACCAAGTTTTTGCATCTCATTTCCACACAAAACAAAAAAAAGAGAGAAAAGGAGAAGGGCGGCGGCCGAATAGAGCAAGGAGCAGGAGCACGCGATTTTACGACTTTTTTCTCACTCATTTTTCATTCCCGTGTTTGTAAGTGAAACCGTTATCATCTTTAAATCGTTTTTATGCCCTTTTTACGTAATTTCATAAAGCGCCTCAAACCCTAATTTTTATAATCATGTTAGATTTGTGAATTTTGTACAATTATTATATAAAATGGATTGGTGATGGTTATGTGATGATCATAGGCTAAGGGTGATTCGGGTTTTGTTGTGTTACCGTGTTTCGGCCGAGTAGGCCGTGAGAGTGGCGTAGGGAGGCCGTGTGTTTGGCGTGCGTAGGGAGGTCGTGGCCTAGCTATGGCCGAATCATGGCCATTGAGGTCGATACCGCACGCTAAGAGGCCGGGCCATGGCCTAGGCTACGCTTACGGTCACGCGTTGGGTTACGTTGTGTTGTAATATAGCGTAAAATTATTTAGTAGTGATATTTACGTGAAATATTATTATTTAGGCACCGAGTTCGTAGATGAGCTCTTTTAAAGGCTTTGGGCATTTTTGCTGCAACGGTCTTAAGCTAAGGTAGGATTCCGTCTTACTCACTTATGTTATTTATTTTATAGCTCTGGCATTTTATTATTCCTACGTATATTGCGAAGTGAGGAAAATTGTGGTGAAATGTTATCTTGTGAAACCGTCTCAGGCTGAGTTAATATTTATTTATGAGTTTCCGTAATTATTTATATTTCTCTGTGAGTGTTTTTGGTCACCGCGGGGTGACACGAATACAAATTGTGTGTGGGTGAGCCAGGCACAACTGCGGTTGTGGACCTGATAATTTGGTAGGCCTCGCACGTGGAAGTCGAAGTGACGTGGTCCAGCAGACGGCGCCGCGGTGTCATGAGTGAATTGTAAGACGAAGGGCGTGTGTGACAAGGTTGGCCGTGCGTGTAGCACGGAAGGCTGCGACCGTTCCTCATTGGTTGTTTACATTCTGGCTTAATCCATGTTTTGTTTAATTATTCACTCGTACGCTTTATATATATTTAACATAAGCTGACCGTGTCATGTTTATTATTCTTGTCACCTATTTTCGGGGTGGCCTGTGTCGATCCATTCAATGATTTCCGCTAAAATGGGGAGCAGATAATAAAGCAGGTCTAGATGGTTGATGTTGTGCTTGGATGTTGGGAGGGACGACGAGCTACCATCTAGAGAGTCTCACCTACTGTTTTAGTTTGATAGGTTCTTCTTTTATTTTAAGTTGGCTTGAACACTTTTAATTTTGAGTTATAATTGTTAGACGAGATTTAAAATCTTTATATAATAAAGTACTTGGAAGTTTATTTGATATTCATTTACCTCAGAAACTGAGATGGTAACGGCTTCGTTTAAACGAAAATGTGTGGTTAAGGCTTCTGCTTAAACAGGGGTGTTACAAAGTGGTATCAGAGCAAATGTTCTTAAGGCCTGAACTAATGAACCCAATGAACTTAGGACGAGTCTTAAATAAAATGAACACTGAGTAGAGCCTATTAGGTGCCCCAAGATAGCTTGGTTAGGGAGACGTCCTTAACTTGAGCTAGGGCCCTAATTGTTTCGAGCCAGACACCGCGAAGGGTTAGAAATATATGGGTAGTTAACGTGGATGTTTATGTGTTTTCTTTTGAATGGTTAAGAATGGATGGTGATGATGTACATTTATGTGTAGCCAATGTTATATGAATTGTGGAGTTGAAGTAGATAAATTGAGAACATGCGTTGTGCATTGGCGAGTCATCTTCGTTTAATCAATATGTGAGCATGGTTATATACATATATACGCTGGGTTACACGTGTTCTTACTTATGAAGTTTTAATCTTAAATAGAACAAAGATGCCTCCAAAGGAAGTCTCTGTTGCGGCCAGTATGAGTGAGGCCGAGATCGAAAGACTGATTGAGACAAACGCCGCGGTGACAGAAGCATTGAAAAACTCGAGGAAGCTTAAAGTGGATGCGGGAAGGATAAGCTCAGTGATTGCTCGTCATAACCCCACCAAGTATGTTGGTTTGGGAGAACCATCACTGTTAGGCGAGTGGTTTAGAAAGTTCGATAACATGTTCGAACTAATGGAATGTCTGGCTGAGTTGAAGGTCGATCAGGTCGCGATCTATGTAACACCCCGACCCAAACCTTGGGTCTGGAGCGGTTACTCATGATAGCTCTCCAGGCTGTGTACATTGCCCACAGATCAACACGGGTCCTTTCCAGCACATTTTGTCCTCACTCATGTACAT
>VHZZ01008220.1:11988-27409 GCA_009801015.1 Silene noctiflora
GACACATTCTGGGTGCAACAATTAGGAGAATATCGATTTCGATATTTGTTCTTAGGCCAAATTGCTGGGACAAAAGGTTAATTCTATATTCTATAATTTCGTTATAATCCTAATTAAAATTCTTGATGAAATATACGGATATTTCCTACAAAGTCTATATGTGTATGCCTCTAGGTTATGAAGCGAAGGGATCAAACAAGGTATGTCGATTACTTAAGTCAATATACGGGTTGAAACAAGCGTCAAGAAATTGGTTTGCAAAACTAACTAGCTCGTTGACAAAATACGGATTTGATCAGTCATTAGCAGATTACTCTTTTTTAACATATAATAAAGACGGAGTTCTTATTGGCATTTTAGTATATGTCGACGATATGATCATTGTAAGTAACAGTGATGAAGCAAGTGCGCGATTGAGGAATTTTCTTGACCATAGCTTTGGAGTAAAAGACCTTGGTAAATTGAAGTATTTTCTGGGAATCGAAGTGGCTCATGGTTCAAAGGGGTTGTTTCTCAGTCAGAGAAAGTATGCCTTGGAAATAATTATAGAGGCTGGATTAGACGGAGCAAGACCAGTGAGTACTCCGATGCAACCCAACCACGGCCTAGCTTTAGCAGATGGATATTTGCTGCAAGATCCTATGAAATATAGACGGTTAGTAGGACGTTTGATATATTTAACGATACGCGGCCAGATTTAATCTACTTGGTTCACATTTTGTCACGGTTTGTGCACGCACCAAGAAAAGAGCACTTGGATGCAGTATTTCGGGTCATACGGTATATCAAAAACAGTCCGGGTAAAGGTATTGTCATCGATAAAAGTTGTGACTTATCCTTGCGAGGTTATTGGGATTCCGATTATGCTAGTTGTCCTTTGTCGAGGAGATCTTTAACCGGCTATTTTGTGACTTTGGGTAATACACCAATATCATGGAGAGCGAAGAAGCAAACAACGGTTTCTAAATCGACAGCTGAAGCTGAGTATCAGGCATTGGCAGGGGTGACGAGCGAGCTCATTTGGATAAAATCTTTTCTTGCTTCACTTGGGATAATTCATTCGAAGCCCATGCAAATATTTTGTGACAATCAAGCCGCGTTACACATTACTAAGAATCCCGTTTTTGATGATCGAACAAAGCATATTGAAATAAATTGTCATTTTGTTCGTCATCATCTCGTTAAAGGTACAATTTCAGCCACACACATATGGAGTAAGGAGGAAATTGCGGACCTATTTACTAAGGCATTGGGAGGAGAAGCATTCGACTATCTTCAATCCAAGTTGGGAGTTACAACACCAAGTATCCCAACTTGAGGAGGAGTATTGAGAAGATATTAGAAGATAATAGCCATATATTATTCCTATATATTTCTTGATTGTGTTGTATAAAATTAGTTATATGGTTACCTATTCTATAGGCCTTAGAATAGGAAAATATAGATCTCGTATCTTGGTTTATAGTGTATATATACCAGCTATTGTATATCATTTTATTCATTCAGAATGCATACAAAAAAAATTTCTCTCTCAAATTCTGTTTTTTCAGTACATGAATTTGATAATCCCAACAATTTGCAATATTTGTAGTTTTAACATCCTATTTCATCAATCGAAAATAATAATAATGCTAATGACATTCCCTTATATCCCTCTTCTTTAATATAGAGTATCTGATAAGCCTTACATTAAATAAGAGGAGAGAACTTGAAAGGCACAAGGAAATGAACAAATATACTGTTCATTTAATTTTCGCAAGTCTTCTTCTATTTTACAATTCAGACACAACTATTTTATATATTTATATGCATGATATTAATTTCAATAAATATTGAAGAATATTTAAGTATTAATCAAACGATGTGTGTATAATAATATGCCAGTATTCCTAATACATCATGAACCTTATTTGTGTTTTCAATTTATTACACTATTTTTACCTTGGCATATGAAACCTACTATGTCAATGCAAAACGAGAAGACCATTGTGTAAATCCTAACCAAAATGAATTGATGAGCAAAAGAAGGGGAAAAAAAAAATTTAAACAGACCCGTGAGTACTCACGGGTCATAAAACTAGTTACAAATTAGAAAATCAAAACTTTTTAACCATGAGAATTTTGAGTGTTGGACTCATGAAAACTGGAAATATTAAAAGAATAATAGTAAGTGCTACTCAAAATAAACAATGTAATTAATTATGGGTATTGATTTTCGTAGTACACTTTATACTCATCGTAGTACACTTATCACAATTTTACCCCTTTCATTTCCCCTCATTTCTCTCTCTCTCTCTCATCTCCTTATCTCTCCCCAACAACTCAATGCTAAAATAAAATTGCAATAAAACACACATCCCCAGCCCACCCCTACCACCAACTACCTCTAGCAACCTACCATCCACCCACGTCAGCCCTACCGGCTGTAATACCCGCCCTGTTGAGAACCGTTGGCTGACCTTAGACTCGGGTTTGACCATTTAGGGACCTTGTTAGAACGGACCTTGTAGACTTTACATCTTTGGGATTTGGGTACTCGGTCTAGCTGGTGCTACTCGATCGACTAGAGGGAACTCGATCGAGTGTATCTGTACTCGGTCGAGTATGTTCTGTTCAGCGTCATATGATATATCCCGAGATTCTAAAACCAAATCAGTTTCTCCCTTTTCATTTCTTTTAAACCTAGACCACCGACACATTTCTCCTCACCACCTTTCTTATCCTTCACCTTGAGAATCTATCATGGAGACAAGGACTCGAGTCGGTTTGCGAATCTACCGTCGGTATGTCGGGCTTAGGTAAGTCATCATCATCACCGTCATCCTTGTTATGTTAGGGTTAAAGTTGGTAGTGATTAGAGTGTATCCTTGTTCTTAGGTGTTTTGGATCGCGATTTTATAGTCATAGGATCGTGATGCTAGTTGTCGATCGCTAAAGGTAGGTTTTCCTACTCCGTACTGTTGATTGATGTTATGAATTTTGTGTGGCGATGTAGATGGTGTAATATTATGTTTTGTGTATGTGTGGGGTGTGTCCCTGACTGAGTGGAGTCGTTTGCGGGAATGGCTTCACGCCCTTGTTTGCCCCTTGTGGTTCCCGTCACAAGGGGGATGTGCACAATAATGATCATTGGGTTATTCGCTCTATGGTTTTGAGCGGGGCTTAGGTGGTAAGGCTGGGGTCCTCACTGGCGGTGTGGATTACTGGTTGCGACTAGTAATCCGGCAGGACAACACAACGGTGTTAGTCAGATGTATGGAGGAGGAGTTGGAGTTATGCGTGTATTCGTTATGTCGATGTGTTTATCTTCAGCTACTGACCTTGTATGTTGCTGTGTGTTTTCTCCTTTTGGTGTGTCTGCGGTGATCCTTTGGGTGAGCAGTTGTCTTAGCATGTTTTGATATAGTTGTTTGGATGCTTTAGAGGGACGTGTCTTTCACTGAGCTTGGCATGAGGAGTCTCAACATAGTTGTATAGTTATACCAGTTGTACCTTCTTTTGTAATGGGTTAAACATGTAATTATATATTTTAAATGTTCTTTCATTGACGTTATGATATACTTATCCTCGGGTAACCGAGATGGTAGCATTCTTATATGTTAGGGTGGCCTTGGTAAGGCATCTTGATATGTGGGGGTGTTAAAAAGTGGTATCAGAGCGACGATTTTGGAACCTGTAACTAATGAACTTAATGAATGTAGAGAGTCAATTAAAATGAACCTGGTGTATGTAGGTTGGGAGCCCCTTTGAAACTAATTTTGGGTGAGAAGGCGCCCTCATTCCAAAATCCTGGCCCCGATATGCTTAAGCCAGTCACTACGAATGGGGATGTTGAGTCGAGAGTTTTATGAATATGTATGTTGTGTGTGAGATATGTGTGTTAAAGCAATGTTATGCGTAAATTGGTGACGTATGTGATGCTCGTTTGTTTCCAGTACTGTATGTGTCGATATGTGATGGAACGAATGAAGTATGAGGTATGTGAGTGCGATTATGTGGATAAATAGTTATATGTTGTAATATGTGATGACGGGTATGAGCATGTTGTGATTGTAGAATGGATGTCATGTAAGTTGAATAGAACATTGTTGGACCTAATAGAATTGCTTATGAACGTGAATGAGATAGAATGCATATGGTAATGCTATTAAGATGTTTCACTGAATGCTCTATGATGATAGATAATAGTACTAGTTTGGGAGGTAACTGGTGACGAGTCCTAGGTACGCCTTAGACTTCGAATGAATTGTTGTTTTGCAGGAGTGACTAATTATCACATGACGAGTTGTTGTTCGTTCTTTGGATACTCAACCTAGTGCAAGGGTAACTCGACCGAGTAGGCCTGACTCAACCGAGTAAGTGGGCACTCAACGGAGTATTGGTGAATACAGAAGTGGTAATTATCCTGTTTTATACTTACTCGATCGAGCGGCACCAACTCGATCGAGTAGAGGCTACTCGAACGAGTACCTTCGTAACTCGATCGAATACGGTTACTATACAGACACGGGACTCTAAAATTTTCGGGACTTATATCCTTCTTTACTCTTATTCTCTAACAATTTACTTCAAACCAAACACTTATTTTCTCTCAAAACCTTTTTCCTCCACATCCAGATTTGGTAAAGTAGTGTGCTTGCTCTTGATTTCTTCTCGTTCGTCCGTTTAATTTGAATTGCAAACTAATTCAAGGTAAACTTCAGAGTTCATTCTCTCAATTTTTGAAGCAATTAGAGAACCATGAGTAGGGTATATGCGGAAAACTTCAATTTTATGTCTTAGAATTGTATGACAATTAGTCGATTTTGCTAGAAATAACTTGAATCCCTTGTTATTGATACTAGAAACTTCCAGATTTGCTCAAATTTTTTGTAGTAACCAACCCGTATTTTCAAGAGTTTGTCCCAAAAATTTCGATTTTGTCGACTTAATTCAACTCTAAAGGTTGGAAGAGTGTAGGGGATGGTAGTGCTATCGCATTTGGTGTTTGATTATAGTTAATTTTACCGTAAAATTCGTCTTAAAACTCCATCCTTCAAGGGTAAAAGTTTGAATTTTGTTCCCCTTTTCTTTGCAATAATCAGAATTTTAAGCTCTAATTTGGTTAAACATACCCGGAGCCTCGTTAAAATTTGCTCAAATCTTGGCTTTCAACATTTGGATCATCTTATTGATTTTGGAAAAAAGGGTAGATGGGGCTAGCAGGGTTATGTTGTTTCCAAATTGGCATGTTTTACAATGATATCTTGTCTTAAGCGTTGTCTTGAGTCTTGATCATATTTGAAACTTCACTTTTGGTTTGAAAACCCAACGTTTGGCTAACTACATTGCTACAGATGTCGAGGAACGTTGTCACTCAACAAGAAATCAAGAGAAGCAGGGCGGCTCGGGAGGTTGGAGAGGGGAGTGGAGGACCCGTGGTTCCGTCGGTACCTCAGTAACCGACGGTGGTGTTTCATGACTTTGACCAGCGGGAGGCCTTTGTGAACTTGATGGGCCATACTTTGAAACCCACGAGGTGCATTGACACGGGAATTATGGAGGCACTGGGAGTTGAGGTGGATGTGAGGCATATTTTCGGTCTTGGGGTTGGAGGGGTTATATAGGCTAAGAAAGCATTCCTATGACTTCTTGACCCTGGGGTTTATGAGTGATTTTGACTATGATGTAGAGGAGAGGACGATGGGTTTTCGGCTGATGAACACTTTATTTAGTCTAACCTTAAACCAGTTTGTTGATCACCTGAGGCTTGCTCGACCTGGGGCGGGATACTTTTAACATTATTCCAGCGGAGTACAGAGTGATTAAATATCTACCCTCGCTCATCGGCAGGACCGACCCTATCTCTAGTGCCATGTTGATTAACGACGTGCAGCACGTGACCTTGAAGATCTTCCTTAGATCTCTAACCTGTTTGTTTTGTGGGAGGAAGGATGTGAGTAAGTAGAACTCACACTAGGTGATGTTGTTGATGTCCTAACTTAACCCCGCTCGGGAGGCGAGGTGGGCCTATATTGCACCGGCTATAGTGTGCGCCAGCCTAGCCCCGATGGCCCGATCGTCGACCCGACTCCTTAGCTATGGCACCATCGCCATCCGCCTTGCCGAGAGACTGGCCGACTTTGAGGTTTCTCCTGCCATTAGACCCATAAGCCCCATTGTCCTGACCTTGGATAAGGCTTACTTTATCAAGCAGAAGTGGTTGAGAGTGTTGTCGAATAGGGGTTTAGCTTGGAGGGTAAGGGGTAGGAGTTGGATGAGGTTGCCGACAGCAGAGTACCTCCCCGTGACTGAGACTTTAGTTGAGCCTTCACCTGATAGTGAGGAGGTTGACCTTCTCATGCAGACTTACTTGATATTGGATGACCTTCTTGAGGAGTTGGATTAGCCGGTGGGAGGAGATCATGTGAGAAAGGAGGATCAAGTAGCTAGGACATGTAAAGTACCCAGGAGGGTTAGAGAGGTGGCTAGAGAACCATAGTTTGTGCAACAGGGACCACCCCAGTACTAGTACCCCAGTTACCCACCTTCCTACAGTCACGAGATGCAGGCGATTGAGCTTACTGAGAGGGTTTCGAACACGCTAGTGCTACAGAACCTACATGATATGGCCATTCAGCAGAATATGGGGACCGACTTAGCTCGGTCGGTGTGGTGGAGAAGCTCAACGGATTATATTGGGGTGCTTCACAGTTATGGGATGGATAGGAGCAGTTGGAGGATCCCGGAGAGCTATCCTTATGGGTGCCTTGCACCGTGGTGGAGTGGCGGAGGACAGGGGACGGGATCTGCCACCGACGGAGGAGATACAACTGATACCTCGGGACAGGGTGCGTTAGGAGCTGGGGGGTTATGGTGACATGGAGGAGGATGCTGATGACTACTCTTGTGGGGGTGCTTTCGTGATGTTCCTATGTTAGTCTTAATTTGTTTCAGCTTGGATACTTAGCTTCTTGTGATGATATTACGGTTTTATATTTGGATTCCTTTGTGGCATTCGGATATTTTACTTTATGTCTGCGACGATGTAACCGGCCATAAGGCCGTACTTGTGATTCCTTCTTTTAGACTTGCTTGTATCTGATTTTTTGGGGATAAATGACAAGGCTAAAGTCATATCACCTATATCAAAATAAACCTAAATTATACTAACAAAATAGCTAGTGATAAGTCAGGGTCGAATCCACAAGGAGGCGGTAATAGTCTATTTGCTAATGTAACAATTTGTCTTTTAAGGTAACAGTTTTCTTGAAGATTGGTTGATTTGATTAACTAAACTAATTGCAATAAAGTAAATAAGATGAAATAAATAATATAAAAGAGTCTGGGGATGAAGTTCACTAGGCAGTTATACGGGGGTGTGATTTAAATAATTAATAGGGCAAATCTTGTTGTTTAAGTTCATATGATCGGTCGATTCTAATATGTCCTTTAGATTCAATTTAACATGCGGTGGCTATCATTAAATCAATTCTATTCAATTATCGCAGCCTATACTAATCTTAACCCGGGCGGTGAAAATCTTAGTTTGCGATACTAATCAATCAATCATGGCCATTAATCAATCAATTAGAATTAAAACAATAACTGAACAACAACAGAGAAGCAGTTTAACCATTAATTCATCAATTAAACCCCCTTCTAACGACCTAGATCCCTTTTCACCCCAGATAGAAGATTTAGCTATTCATATTAAAGGCAATAACAATAATAAGATGGATAAGAAACATGATTTAAAGCATAAAAGATGAATAACAAAGATTGAAAGAGTAAAGAAAGATTGAATAAATACCGTAAAGAATTGACGAACAAGGCTTAGATCCGGAATAATTAAAAGCAAAGCTAAACTAATCTAAGGATTTTAATGTGAATAATACGTAAATTAAACCTAAACTAACGGAATAAAGCTTCTTTAGCAAAAGCCTACGACTTTTGTATTTATAGTAAAAGTTAAATCGAAATAGGAAAGTCCTCGCAAGACACGGAATTGGGCGAATACTCGATCGAGTATCGGGGAACTTGATCGAGTATTTAGTTCTCAGTATCCCCAACACTCGACATTTGATCTTTCCAATAGGTCTCCAGGTTCCTCGATCGAGTGTTGGTGAGCTCGATCGAGTATCTCCTCTTCTTGTCACTTCTTCGTCTTATCTTCTCTTTTCTTCCTATAGATTTACGTGCCATGCTTCGTGTATTTCTTTATGCCATCTCGCGATGCTTCATTTCATTCTTTTGCTCCACAAATGCACCTTTCCTACATTAAACACCAAATAGCGGCAGTAACAACATTCTAATATAAATGGCATGTAAAAGACATATTCTAGCACGAAATCTATACAAAAAGCGATTAAGGGGAGGCATAAATGTATACATAAATATGACTCATCAATAAAATCCCGGGACTTGGTTGTGGTGTAGGTTGTGTTTGCAGGAATAGGGGGTGACCTGACCTAGACCTACTCCGTCGAGTAGAAGCAGCTCAACCGAGTAGTCAACTGGCTACTCGATCGAGTTGAGGCAACTCGACCGAGTAAGTTTTGTACCGGATCTGACTAAGTTCTTTTTCTTGAGTACTCGACCGAGTGGATGAAACTCGACCGAGTTGAGCTGATTCGATCGAGTATGTCGGTCACTCGACCGAGTTCCTCTAAGATGATGGGTTCTAACCTATTTATTCGTTGACTTTGGATCATGGAAGGGTGTTTTTGGTATGATTTATGTTGTTGCTATGGTCGGTGATGATTTCTTGTCTACCCAATGTGTATATATGAGATGTGTTTGAAGCATATATGATGTTCTGCTAATGGTCTTTATTATAAACGTAACATCATCATTAACTTTTGTCGGTATTTGTGTCGGCCGCAGTAATGTCATGTTATAACAATGGGATGGGGTAAAACCAGTTTAATGTGGTAAATTTTCCTTAGCATGTTTGCGTGGAGACAATTCCAATGTTGTACCATCGGGGGACTGTGTATGATCTCCTTTTTAATATCTATGTTTAAATCATCTTTGAGGTGAACTTCGGGGACGAAGTTCCTCTTAAGAGGGGAAGAGTAATGTCGCGTTTGAAGATACTGCTAAAGTACCGTCTTTTAAATGATTTAATCGTTGTCAAAGGAGTTATATGACTCTTAAATCGTGGTTAGAGGACTTAATTGTGTTTGGATGAGTTACGTGGAACCATTTATGCTATTATGCGCATATTTTACTTATGGCAATTTATGATAAAATGATCATGAATGATAATTTAAGTGAGGATATTTGTAATAATATATATTGAATGAATTTTGTGGAGTTATATATGCATTATTTTCTTATGGCTGATATATGCATTATTTTCTTATGGTTGATTCGGTTGTGGCATATGCGTGTGGTAATCCTTGTATAATGTGTGTTGTCTCGATAATTTGGTAGAGATCGTGGAGTGAGATATTGGTTCTTGGTTGTGCGTAGGGAATGGATGATGATGATGAGTAATAGCGTTTGTGGGGTGATGCCAGTCTTATAGCTGTTTTGGGTTGTCAGGTTGTGTTTAGTCCTGTCTTTAGTCACCGTAGCTTTGGTTACTATCGGGTTGGGGAGGTAGCGGAGATGAACTTCGGGGACGAAGTTCTTTTTAAGGGGGGAAGACTGTAATACCCTCCTTGTTTGGGAACCGTTGACTGACCTTAGAGTCGGGTTTGACCATTTAGGGACCTTGTTAGAACGAACCTTGTAGACTTTACAGCTTTGGGGTTTGGGTACTCGGTCTAGCTGGCGCTACTCGATCGAGTGTATCCGTACTCGGTCGAGTATGTTATGTTCAGCGTCATATTATATATTATGAGATTCTAAAACCAAATCAGTTTCTCCTTTTTCATTTCTCCTAAACCTAGACCGCCGATACATTTCTCCTCACCGCCTTTATTATCCTTCACCTTGGGAATCTATCATGGAGACGGGGACTCGAGTCGGTTTGCGAATCTACCGTCGGTACGCCGGGCTTAGGTAAGTCATCATCATCACCGTCATCCTTGTTATGTTAGGGTTAAAGTTGGTAGTGAAGTTCTTAGGTGTTGTGGATGGCGATTTCACAGTCATAGGATCGTGATGCTAGTTTCCGATCGCAAAAGGTAGGTTTTCCTACTCAGTATTGTTGATTGATGTTATGCATTTTGTGTGGCGATGTTGATGGTGTAATATTTTGTTTTATATATGTGTGGGGTGCGTCCCTGGCTGAGTTGAGTCATTTGCGGGAATGGCTTCACGCCCTTGTTCGCCCCTTGTGGTTCCCATTACCAAGGGGATGTGCACATTAATGATCATTGGTTTATTCGCACTATGGTTTTGAGCGGGGCTTAGGTGGTAAGGTTGCGGTCCCCACTGACGGTGTGGATTACTGGTTGCGACTGGTAATCCGATAGGACAACACAACGGTGTTAGTCAGATGTACGGAGAAGTAGAGGAGTTAGAGTTATGCGTGTATTCGTTATGTCGATGTGTTTATCTTCAGTTACTGACCTTGTGTGTTGCTGTGTTTTTTATCCTTGTGGTGTGTCTGCGGTGAGCAGTTGTCTTAGCAGGTTTTGATATGGTTGTCTGGATGCTTTGGAGGGACGTGTCTTTCACCGAGCTTGGCATGAGGAGTCTCAACATAGTTGTATAGTTATGATATACTTATCCTTGGAAAACCGAGATGGTAACATTCTTATATGTTAGGGTGGCCTTGGTAAGGATCCTTGATATGTGGGGGTGTTACACCGGCAACCCATCAGTGCCACACCGACGACTAACCAATCCAACATCGGCGACATTTCACCTCATTTCCACCGCGCCTCCCATGAGCAGGAACTCTCCCCCCCCCCCCCCCCCCCCCCCCCCCCCCCCCCCCCCCCCCCCCCCCCCCCCCCCCCCCCCCCCCCCCCTAATCGCGTCGCCTCACGCCGTCACAACCTCACTCTGACCATCCTCACGCCGTTTACCACCCACGTGCACTTGACTACCAAACTAAAACCTATAACTAACCCTAAAAATCTCTCAAACCCTAAGTAAAATAAATAAACTAAAAATAATAATTTTATTTCACTTATGAGTTCGATTTTACAAACAAATACATTCTTTTAATAAAATTATGATCAATAATCGAATAATTTGATAGAATTGAGAAGTTCTTATCTTAGATTTTGAGTGAATTAGGAGTTTTGTTTGTTTTTAGTAATGGGTAGGAATGGAATTTTTTTCGAAAAAAGTACTGAAATGAGTAAAAAAACGTACTGCGAAAATAAATTACTACACATTATTCGTATTTTTATATCTCCGATTTCAATAGTCATACTAAAACTACCAACTTAACTGAAACCTAAAAAAGTAGGTTAAAAGATAAATGAAAATTAATGTTTGGCAAGCTAAACGAAAGGTAGTTGTTTTTTGTTAAAATGACATAAAAAGGACATAATTAGTACTCCATATTTAATATTACAAATTGAAGTATTAAAAATAAAAAGACAGGTAGCACATGCTACTCTTATTTTGGTAAATAATTTATCTACAAATACTTATAAAAAATTAAGAGAAATGAAATTTTGGTCAAATAAGCTAGCTTATTAAACTAGCTTATTTCTTGGAAACGTAGCCTAAGACCTTCCGCAAATCAAATTAAATTTTTTTTGATGATTTTTCTGCCTATGTTTACTTGCTTTTAAGCCTATTGTTAGAAGTTGACCTCAAGTTTCCTTTTTAATTTTATAAACTTGATTAATAGAATAAATAGCTATTGGTCCAGAATAAATATTAGCAATTAACATTGTAACACAAAGTAAGTATATACTCCATAATTATGAGAAACAGAATAAATAATTAATTGATTCAAAATAAAAGTTAGTTTTCCATATAAGAATAAAAATGGTTACCTCTACAATAAGAAAAAAGCAAATTTGATAAAAAAGCAAAACCTATCACAAGTGTCCAATTACATCGCATTTTTCTTGGATGCGGAGAATATAAATAAAGTTTTAGGCTTAAATTGAATTTTAAATCAGGCCAACCATAAGTGTTAAGACACGGGTAAAAATAATATCATAATTATTTGAGAAAGCTATAGGATAAACGACTATATAACATTTAAATGGAACGAAACTATTTTAAGATCACCAAAAATTGTGACGGTTATGGTTTGAAATTTCTTACCCGCGATGGGCAGTGCGACAAGCCGACAACTAGGGCATGTAATTTTTCTATTAAATATAGGTATGAGAAGGCCTACATTCATCCGTCAGGTCCCCTCCCCCGTATGACATCCTTACTTTTAGGAGTTTTTTTTTTTTTCATTATGCAAGACTTGACAGAGTGTTTTAGTCGAGTTAGACTTTGGTAGCAAAATTCATTATCTTCCAGGAATTTCATACTAAATGTATCCATCCTCTTCGCAATGAACGTTTGGACTGTTTTTGCACAGTCGTCAATGCGGTAGTTTGATCATGATTTTTATATTAATGGTTAAAGTTATAAGAGTTTGACCCCTAAGAAGTAAGGTGGAAGATGTTTAAGAAGGGAATGGAGTATAAATGATTATTTTTTGTATATAACTCATAATGGTATGCTTTACCAAGTGTGGTATGCCGGTTATGATGTTGAGGGACATTAATTCCGTAAGAGTATTATCTAACGGGACAAGTCTTATTATCAATCGCCTTGGGAAATTTGTAATAGAAGGGAAGATATTTGTGGGTTTCAAAGTTGGCAAAAGGTACTGAACCCGAGGATAGCAATGACTTCCCCGCATACATATATTCTTTTCGTTCTAAAGCGGAGACAATATACATTGAGACAATGTTACGCCATGACAATAAAAAAAGAGTCAGGTACAGTCACTTAATCATGTTGGAATTTATGTGCCAAAACAAGTTTTTAGTAGTGCCCAACTTTACATACAAGCGTCAAGAAAAATGTCATCCGAGGGATTAAGGTTCTCATTGATCTTAGAAACCAAATGTATTAAGGCCACACGAAGGACATTGTTTACAGAGAAGTTTTCACAAATTTACCAAATTAGATGTCGTATTATATATTTTGCAAAAAGCTTTTAAGGACAAGTAGTCTTAACTGTAAATAGACTATTTCGATTAAAAACCAATGGTGCGCGGGATAACAAGAACGGTTTCTCTTTAATCCAACTATATCTCTAAAAGTTACTTAGCCATGGACCAACAATTGAGTCTATGGGCAGCAATATTAAAAGTTCTAGGGATGTAACTAAAAGACAAGCAATGAAAAAAAAGAAAGAGAAGACGTATGTCCTCAAGAAGGCCTTTAACAAGTTAATGTGCAGTCTCCACCCCTGTAATATAACAGATCAGCAGGAGACATTCGGAAGAAATCTCTAGGTGTCGGTAACCTTGACTCCTTGCCCATAATAAAACATGCCTTAGACCAATTGTTTCAGCCTGCAAAGTTGTTTCTGCTCGAATACCTATACTATTTGCAGCCAACCGGTCCCCAGTTTCTGTGAGAACAACCCATCCAATAGCCGCGTTATCAAGTCCTTTTCATCCCACATCCACCATTATACGCAAGCGAACACACGTGTTCGGGTGTCCCACAATGTCAATGAGCTTACTCTTACGAATCTCCATGTGTCTTTCATCCTTATTTCCTAACAAAATCTCATCCATCTGGTCCTTCTCCCTTATACCTTGATTAATTGCCTGGTCAGCAATATTGACAGTTTTTGACCAAAGTTGAAGAAACCACACCCAGGTGAACAGTACTTCCACGAAAAAGAACATTATTCCGCATCGCCCAAATACACGACAAAGTTGCCATGAAATGGACCAAAAGAAAATCATCTTCCGGAAGCTTGTCCAAATAGTAAATCCAGTTAATACACCAGTTTCCAATTTCCAAATTCAAATCATGGTCCACAATAATTCCCAAATCCAGACAAGCCCAAATCCTTCGTGTAAATGCACAATCCTGAAACAAATGTCCAGTAGTCTCTATAACCATACCATCATGATCAAAAAGAAAACAAGTAGCATCGACCCCCATATTTCATCTTAGAAAGTTACTTCCCTCAGAAAAAGAACCCGTGATGATTCTCCAAAGAAGGACTTTCCAAGTTGGACTCGGGAGTTTCCATAACTTCCTTTGGCAGAAAATTCGTCCCTTCTCATCCAGTCGCTGTTTATCCTTTGTAGAACCATGCTTCTCCGTGAATAAACGAAAACTAATCCCGTAACCACTCCTCACAGTGTATTGTCCAGTACTAGTATGCAGCCAGACAACCTCATTATATCTACTCGATGTGCAAGTAGGGATGGCCAGAATTTTTCTAGATGAATACTCAGAAAACAGTGAAAGAATAAGCCCTTCATTCCATGAATTATCCCGATTCCTTAAATCCTTCACCGTTAAATTCCTTAACGCAACATGCTCTAGAGAAAGAATGTATATTAGAATCTATAGCCGGTTGCCAACCCATTTGGCCCATCACAAAGTTCAGTCCATGTAAAACACTTTTAACACCCCATGACAAATTAGAAGTATGTCGTACACTTGTATTTGTAGTAAACATATTCGCTCCCAAAAGCTTATGTCTAAAAACACGACAAAAGTAGTAGTTCTACCCCGTTAGCAGGCGCCAAGCGTGTTTTGCTAAAAGAGCAAGATTGAGACACTCGATATTTCTTATATATAAACCCCCGTCCTAGTTAGGTAAGCTTAGGAATTTCTTGCTACACCACTTAACCGTTTTTCCCATCTTACACCCCGTCCACCAAAAATGTGACAGAAGCGAGTCAAGCTTATTCTTCACACTTACCGGTATTTTGAAAACTGATAGAAAGTAATTTGAAATATTTGATAAGACAGATGAAATGAGGGTAATTCTGTCCGCAGGTGAAAGAAAAATTTCATTCCAAGAAGAAATATGTTTTATCACATGGTCAGTCAATCCTTGAAAAATATTCTTCTTTGAGCCTTGAAAATCAGTGGGTAAACCAAAGTATTTACCAATCCCTTTATTCCCTTTGATCTTAAGAGTTCTCATACACTGACGTGCCTTTAGCAATGTAGAACTAGGACTAAAAAGAATACCTGATTTGTCCTCATTTAGAATTTGTCTTGAAGCCCGACAATATCGGTCAACTAAGGACTTCAAAAGGCTAGAACTCTCTTCCTTATCTTGAAGGAAGAAGACTTCATTATCTGCAAAAAATAGGTGAGAAAGGTGCATGACCCCACGACAGAGTGGAATTCCCCTGAACTGTCCCTGGATCTGTGCCTAAATCATATTACACGATAAAACCTCTATGCACAGGACAAACAGATATGGAGAAATTGGACCCCCCTGACGAAGTCCACATTTTGCGGGAAACATTTGTAGCTGTAACACCCTCATTTATCCAAGAGCCTTTAGCAAGACCTTCTCAAATAAATAGAG
>VHZZ01008223.1:0-29578 GCA_009801015.1 Silene noctiflora
TCATCCCTTGCGTATTCTTATATTGAGATTATAATAATGATATTTAAATCATCGTCGTGATCGCACCATTGTTGAGGACACTTACTCCAACACCATGGTGGGTTGGACGATGATTGTTATTATCTGGCTCAGGCAGGGACGACGATACTTGTCATCTGGTTCAGGCAGGGACGTTGGGTTTCAACGTTTCACATGGACTTAGACGTTGAAACTCAATGTCTTGACCGTTATCGGACTTCGAAATTCGACATCGTTCATGTTTTGCACATTTTAATTTCATTTTCGCTGTTAATTTTGTATTTAAATGTGTAATTTATATTTGTTTATTTGTATTTGTTTAATTTTGTATTAAAATTTGTTAATTTATATTTGTTTTGTATTCAAATTTGTTTATTCGCATGATTTAAACTCGGTTTCTACATTTATATAGAAAGAATTACAAATTGTTTAATTTTATATTAAAAAATTTTAATTTATATTTGTTTTGTATTAAAATATGTTTATTTGTATTACTTAAACTCGGTTTCTACATTTATATAGAAAGAATTACAAATTGTTTAATTTTGTATTAAATTAACGTTTTAATATCGTTATTATAGATGGCGGATAGCGGAGATGACATTATGACTATGTCGGACCGTACGAGAAACCGAAGAGTGACATCATCTAAACGGCGCAACCCTGTATCTTTACTGCCACGTCGTAGTCGGGCAAAGGGTGTCCACATTAGCCTTACCTCCGGCCCGACGCTGCCTTCTGCCCCGCTACGAGCGAGGTTGGATTCCCGAGTGCGTTTTTTAGGGAACCAGTAGCCGGTGCCCGTTTTGAGGATGAGGAGGAGGATCATTTTGATGTATCGGTTCAGGATGACGAGGAGGATGACTCTCGGTTTTTGGACGAGGAGGCTGTCGTACTACCACCTAAAAAGGTGGTACGGGATGGTAAAGTTCGATATCAGCCATATGTTGATGATTCATCTAGTAGCACGGGGAGGAAGAAGACGAAGAAGTCGGATCTATCTTGGCATTTTACAGGTCCGTTGAGGGTGGACCGAGTCACATTAGCGTGCTACGTTGCTTTGGTGGCTACGCAACTTTTAGTAGTTGGACCGAGACGGAGAACGTGAGATCGTGGATCACTTGTTACGAGAGGCTGGGTTGTTTAGACGCGATGAATAAGATAAAGTTGCGTGATGGTGTTTCTCAGAGAGTTAGTGAGAGTGGGCTTGGTCATTTGAGGCGTTCTATTCTGATCGGTTTGGATGAGAACCTGATTAGTGCTTTTGCAGAGAAGTGGCAGCCAGACACCATCACTTTCCATATGCCGTTTGGTGAGATTACTATCTTGTTGCATGATGTTGAGAAGATCCTTGGGATACGGGTGGATGGCGTGAGGGTGGATGACATGGCTCGGGGCGAGGAGGTCGACTTGAAGGGGCAGGTGCCTATGTTTTTTGGGGTGGATGTTGGAGATGTCGTACCATCGCTTTATAAGGATGGTGGATTATTGGTTAAGAGGTTGAGGAAGGTTGTGGAGTCGGGTAACCAGCATGACTCACTCGGGGCTTACATGATGTTGTTGTTATGACAGATTTTGTTCATGGACAAGTCTGGGGATAGGGTTATCGCTTGTATGTTGTCGTTGTTTGATGATTTGAGTGATATTGGCAAGTATGCATTGGCCTAATTGTATCGACAGTTGAAGATAGCTTCGCGACGCGAGGCCCACGGTCTTAGCGGTTGTTTACTGTTTCTTCAAGCTTGGATATATGAGTACTTTCCCCAGTTCCGACCCCAATCCGGTTATTATGTCGAGGGGAGACCACTTGTGGAGGCTTGGTCACGGGTCCCTAGGTTTAAGGGAGATCGGGAGTTGTTAGAGGAGCACCGACAGAGGTTGGACGGGCTTAGGGCGGAGCACGTTACGTGGACCCCTTACGGTTTAGGTCCATATAGAACTTGTAGGACGTCTCTCTACTCGGGGTTGATTAGATTTATTGATATAGTAGAGCCGTACCAGCCTGATCGGTGTCTCCGTCAGTATGGGTATATCCAGACCATCCCGACACCTATGCGTGTCCCGACTGTTGAGCATCGTCTGGTTAAGCCGGGCTCGGGTCATAGGTTGTGTTATGGAGACTCTCCTAATTTGGAGTGGGGGTACATAGATGCCAAGTTAGTTTTGAGAGACCGGTTTGAACGTGCCATGATGCCTTTTCAGACTCATCCGCGCTACATGATTTGGTATATGAAGAATTCTCACCCGTACTTCTATCCTCCTACACACCGTACTCAGTTTCGGACAATCCCTATTACGGAGGAGCCCGAGGTTTGCCGAGATGTTACGCGTCATTTTGCAGATATTTACAGACAACCTAACGAGCAGATGAAGTGACAATATGTGGAGACGTTGGTGGGTGACATAGAGCAGTTTTTCAGGATCGATTATGGCGGAGATGATGATGGCGATGATGATGAAGCCTCGCCGATGTAGGATGTTTTTTATTGACTTTAGTTTGTTCGGTTATTTTATTTTATCCTGTTGTTTTATTTTATGGACTTTGTAGTTCGTTTCTTAGTTTGTTTTTTATTTTATTTTATTTTATCTCGTTGTATGGACGTTTGTAGTTTGGTTTTTAGTTTGTTTTTTATTTTATTTTATCCCGTTGTATGGACTTTTTTATAAATTAGAACATAATTAAAACATAATAAACGAAATTACATAAATTAGAACATAATTAAAACATAATAAACGAAATTACATAAATTAGAACATAATTAAAACATACTTAACGAAATTACATAANAATTAGAACATAATTAAAACATAATAAACGAAATTACATAAATTAGAACATAATTAAAACATACTTAACGAAATTACATAAATTAAAACATACTTAACGAAATTACATAAATTAGAATATAATTAAAACATAATTAACGAACCCATATCTTCTACATCGTCGCCAGCTTCAATTAATTTGGAATGTAAAATCCAACTTAATTATCTTCTGCTGATGATGATGACGAACCCATATGTTATACATCGTAGCCAACTTCAATTCCTTCAGGTTGATTAGCAACATATTGATCATAGAAATCAATGATGTCGGGTTTCTCATTGCCGAGGTTGAACACTCTACCAGAACATAAATCGGAAAGTGTTGCGTAATCAATCACGTTCAGTATGCGCTCAAAATAAGTAATGACATCACTTCGCAACCTGCGAAATTCCCACATATTTTATGTTGAAGTTTCTATAGACACGACATTATCATTAACCGGCGGAATTGAGATATCTTCCCAATTACCGGCTAAGATGATACAAAGTCTGTCAATTGGTTTATTTTCAAGTAAGTAATATACAGTTGCACTAGGGATGACTAATTCAAGACGTTCCACTAATTTTGGTAAATCCAAAACAATGGAGTCAATCTTTTGTTGGTACACTCTGATTTTTGAGCATTTGTAATCATTTTGATATTGTTTCGGTTGTTGTGAATGGAGATGATTGAGATGAGTTGTGTTGATTAAAATGAATATAGCAAGGGGTATTTATAAGAAGTCTTATAACGGTTACATTTTTTAATTTCAAACGGTAACATTTTTTATTTCAAACGGTAACAGTTTTGAATTTCAACGGTAACATTTTTAAGTCTTATAACGGTTACACATTATCATTTAACGGTGACATAAATTAGAACATAATTAAAACATACTAAATGAAATTACATAAATTAAAACATACTTAACGAAATTGCATAAATTAGAACATAATTAAAACACACTTAACGAAATTACATAAATTAGAACATAATTAAAACATACTAAACGAAATGGATGATGACATGGAATTACATAGGTAATCAAAGTTGGAAAGCATCATCAAAGTTTAATTTTCTCGCGGCTTCCAGGTTGTCTTTATTTTGAACCCCTTTTCGGCGACGCACTCTAGGTGTCGCTCTCATTACCGCGTGCCAGTTGTCGAAGTTCGTCTTGTACAAATCTAGTAAGTGTGCAACAGAAGGGTCTCTTCCACCTTCCCAAAATTGATCGATTGGAGGCATCGACATTTCTCCAGGGCGTCCACTACAATGCAATCGCAACCAATGCACGTGGTAATTTACAATCCATAAAACACCGTATGGCACCGAACTTTGTCTTGAACTCCGTAGGGGTAGATATGTACTACATTACCAAGAATGGGCTTCTCCAACTTGATGTTGGCCGATGTCGCATATAGTTTTTGGTGTATTTATCCCGTATCCCACTTCTTGGTGTATGTATTTATGTAACACCCCGATTATCCGGCCAAGATAATCGAAGCGTTACCGTCACAGTTGCCCGAGGTAGTGTTCCAAAACTCCAATTAAAAGAACACTTTTATTAATAATACAAGTTTAGTGATTACAAATGATATGAATAATAAATACAACTCATCAACTATGACCTCTAGCTCAAGTCTACTACTCGACTTCAATCTCAAAGCACGACCTCAAATCCCGTATGCAACATAACCTGAAATCAAACCTGCTCCCCATATGATCGAAAATATCATATGGATCGACACAGGACACCCCGGAAATAGGTGACAATTTACACAACATGTCAGTTCAATAATTAACATGGGACACACATACGAAATGTGATAATGCAATATGACAATGAAATGCATGTGATACAGCCTTCAACCACGTCACACCGGTACCGGGACACAACCATACGTACCCACAAACCACCGGTACTGGGACACACCCAGACGTACCCACAACCCGGTGACGGCACCGCAGCACCGCCCACCAAAAAAGCCGGACCACAACCCGTAAAAAGGTACTCCGGACACACCGGTGGTACCGGGCCCGAGAGCGACTCAGATCCCCGGCCAGACGACGTGACTTAACCTCACGTGTCCCTCCATAACTCAAGCCATTAATGTGCACATCCCCCTCGGAATGGAAAGCTTCAAGAGGCGACCCGAGCGTGAGACGGTCTCCCAACCGCCTCACCTCTCCAAAAGAACGAGTAAGACCACCGTACACCGCCAACAACCTCCACAATACATATATCACATTATGCATGACCAACACAAAAAATGTAAGATACCACTCTACATGCCAATTACCGACTCATCATGATACACGATCCCAATTACGATATAAATACCAATTCCTCAATTTCATCAATGTCATGCCATAATATTGTACTTCCCAATAACATAGGAATTACGATAAACATGTTATAATGCAATGACATTCAATAACGACTCACATAACCATCCAATTATATTAAAACTGAGTAGGATTAACCTACCTTTTAGTATTCTTCAACAAACTACACAATCCACCTCGATTCCGTCTCATCCCACAATAACCATATAATAACTATCATAATACATTCTATACTAACATACTAACTAAAACCCCTTATTAATACTCACTAATTACCCAAATACTAACAACAAATACTAATTAAACAACCTAATTAAACATCCCCAAAATATAGGATTCATAAGACTAAAAACAAGGTAGATCTTACTTACCCAGGTAGAATGAAGGATAGGTAGGTGAGCGATCCTTTAAGGCAAGCTTGAATCCTATATGAATCTGTTTATGAGGGTTTTTAGAGATAAGGGAGAGGTTAGAGAGAAGGAAGAAGATGAGAAAATGAATTAGGGTTAAAGAGGACGAAATCTCATATATCGCGTTCTGACAGAGTCACTCGGTTGAGTGGCCGGTTTACTCAGCCAAGTGGCACCTACTCGGTTGAGTGAACCACTCACTTAGCCGAGTCAACTCCACTCGGTCGAGTAGACCATCTACTCGGCCGAGTGCACCCTACTTGGTCCACAACTAGCTTACTCGGTCCACTTCCAAACTTCACTAGGTCTAGTCTAAGCTCCACTTGGTTTATTGTAAGGTCAAATGTTACTCTCGTATGAATCTCACGCATACCAAAGCTTCCCGTACGGATCCCAAAATATCCGAGTATTATAATTTACCCCATGTTGTCACCACATAATCCGACAACTCTTCCCACTTGTCACTAAAAACTTCCCAACCTCTCTGAAACTCATCCACGGTAGTTCCATCGATCACTAGGTTCCAACCGCTTTCTGGATTGTCCATTATATAGTTTTTGTACCCCACCGTATGTTTATTTGAGAGTGCTTTTTTCTCCATTGCACTGTTCAAGTGCCAACGACACAAAATGTAAGGAGTGCGAGGATAAACGGACTCAAGAGCGGCGATCAACCCCAACTCCGATCAGTGACAAAGGCTGAAACAGATGCACGCGTACACTCGAGAAGCTCCCTTAATCTCTCCAACATCCACGTGTAATCTTTTTCTGACTTGGAGGGAAGCACCACAATAACAATTAAGAAAGAAGAACCATAAGGTGTAACACCGACAAGCTCAACGAGTGCAGCATTATAAACGTTGGTCTTTTAGGTCGAATCAATAAGTACCGCATGGGGATAAGCACGGAAAAACTTTACGGCCTCCGGATGAGACATGAAAACATGACTGGGCTCCTTAGTCTCGGGATTTGTCTTGTGCCATTCCACATACTTCGCACCAACAGCTAGGCCAACATTTGTTGAGCAGCATTACGTGTCCCTCTGATTTCTCACCGAACCTTATTTGCCTCGCTATAAATTTGGGTGCTCGTAGGTTGGGGTTTATCGGGGGTTCTTTGATGAAGACCATTTTTAATATCACTCGGGGGAATCGACGCCTGAATTTGTTGCCTCACTTACTCTTTCTCGGCAGCATCAAAACCTACAAAATGCCTATCACCGTCTTTATAATTTGCTAAACGGTGGCTGTGATATCCACCATTCTCGAAGGTCAATATGTTCCAAACTATCAGCTCTTTACCATCCACATCATGAACCCTATTCTGCACGGCTCGAACACGGAACCTACAATCACATTTAGGTGTCCCTTTATTCTTAGGCTTATCGGGAATGTCGGGCTTGTCGGGATCGATCTTCTTTCCGATTCTCCCGTACCTTGAACAACGAAAGTAAGACCCCAACAACTCGGTTTGTTTAAGATTTTTGGCCACATTTGTTGCTTTCACGAAAGCAAGCCCGTTTTCAAAATCAATCTTCTGAGCTCAGCCAAACGCGTCATTCCGACTAGGAAAGCTTATTTCCGTTAAGAATAATTGGTTGTAATTAACACCGTCACCACCAAATTCCTCAAAATAATCCTGTTAACATGAAAATTTAACAATGATTAGGTGCTAAAATACGTAAAACGACTTAAATATACGAAAAAAATGTTAATAAAAAGACGAAAAATATATTTAAAAATTCGATCCGCGAAACGACAATGAGTTTCAACGTCCGACACCGGCCCAGACGATGAGTCCAGTCGTCCAGCCCAAAGCAGACGGCCAGAGTCTTCGTCCAGGCCCAAAGTGGACGAGCAAATTCTCCGTCCAGGTCGTGTCCAGATGTTAACATTCAACGTCTGGGCCCAAAGTGGACGAGCAAATTTTTCGTCTCTAGCCCACTGACGAGCACAATCTACGTCCAACCCATGACCAGACATCTACATTCATCATCGAGGCCCTATGCAGACATTAAATTTGGTCGTCGGTGTCTATTACAGACTATGGGTTTCAATGTCTATGATTAGGCAATTTGAATTATAATAATTCGATTCATACTAGGCAAGGCAATGTCCAATCAAACGAAAAAAATTACAATTGAATCCGGTTAACAAGTCTTGAATTAGTTAACTTACCGATGATTTGTCACTAGGCATTGATTTAGACGGTTTGTTGTTTGATATTGAATCTGATTAACAAGTCTTGAATTTTTTTTTTAAAGTTTGTTGTTAGGAGGATTTTGGGAGATAAAAGAGTAGAGAGAGTGTGAGTAAGGGTAGTGAGCGTCTTTTTTTTTTTAAAAACGTCGGCGACGTTTCGCAGCGCCCTTATAAAATGATGACACAAATAATTCTTTCTAGGGACAACGTAAGATATAAATACTTAATGTCGGATTCTTTTTTGAAACGAAATAAAATCTTAACATTTTTCTCAAGGTCGTCAATATTGAACTGAATTAATTTTATTTATGAAATCTGAACTTTTCTTAACTAAAAACTTATAAGACCTGAATTCTTCTAAACTGAACGTATTGAATTTGAACTGAACTTAAAAGGAGTGACTTTAAGTTTAAATGAATCCTAGAATGAAATGGTTGGTTACTGCCTACTCCCTCCGAGTCTCTCATTTCTTTCCCTTCCATTTGCACAAAAAATAAGGAAATGATTTTAGACCACATAAAACACTTTACCCAACTCTATCGCACATGCAAACAAATTTAGACCACACAAAACTATCCAAAAAGAAAAGAGGGAAAAAAATACGACTTCTATGAAAACAGAAAAGAAGGAAGAAGTGAGCATTATAGCCTTATAGGAGGAAGTCTTGGGTGTAAGCTTATCAATCCGGATTCTCTGTCCCATTTTCGTATCCCATCTTGTTCCCCTTGTCTTAATATTCCGACAACTCATCCTTGGATAATATCTACATACTTATTTGTAATGTTTATTGCTTATGTGTCAAAGGGAGAGATAGTGGGACACAAGATGGGACATAAAAATGGAACAGAGGATCCGGACTGAAACTTGTGATCGGTAAAACTTAAACAGGGAGCGTATTTAAAATCAGACGGCTGATGATGCTTTTTTGTGTTGTAAAGCAACTAGTAGCTCCTTTGAAGTGCTTCGTGATACTTTCAAGGAATTTGAGCTTATTTATGGACAGATGATTAATTTGAACAAATCCTATATTAAGTTTAGTCCAAATACCCCTTCAGATTTTCGCTCCCATTTGATGAACACTCTTAAAATGCAACAGGCTGCCTCTTACGGTACCTACTTGGGTGTTCCAGTTGATATTCCCCGTAAACGATCTGATATTTTTCACCCTCTTTTGGACAAGCTAACTACTCGGATTGCCTCCTGGTCATCTCTTCACCTTAGCCAGGCCTGTAAGCTAGTTGTTATCTCCACTATTTTATTAGCTTCTTTTAACCATTTACTGGCAACTATATATTCCGACTTCCATCGGCATCTGCCGTAAAATTAACGCTCTGATTGCTTCGTTTTGGTGGCGTCATGACTGGCATAAGCACTCTATTCACTGGAAGTCAAAGGATGTTCTTCATGCTTCCCATCATCTTGGTGGGCTTGGTATCAAGAATACCCAGCTACTGAGTCAAGCCTCCCTTCTCAAGGCTTTTTGGCGACT
Organism: Silene noctiflora; assembly: GCA_009801015.1. Taxonomy (NCBI): domain Eukaryota; kingdom Viridiplantae; phylum Streptophyta; class Magnoliopsida; order Caryophyllales; family Caryophyllaceae; genus Silene; species Silene noctiflora. Next base: position 9,270 of record VHZZ01008223.1, read on the forward strand.
CCAATCTAATCCGTCTGGCCTTCTTACAACTTTTTTGGTACCTAAATACATAAGAGATTTTCTAATTCCGGGTTCAAAGTCCCGAGTGTCTCAACCGTCTTTCTTTTGGACAAACTTGTGTCATGCGGTCAATGCAGCATCATCTGGTATATGTTGGAAACTGGGCCGTGGTAATGTTGTTGACATCTTCTGTGACCGCTGGATTAATGGGGAGAAACATTCTGTTTCCCACACACCGCCTTCTGATAGTCTTCCTTTAGCTGATATGCTTTTACCTTTTGGGGATTGGAACCCTGTAGTCATTTTTCGCTCTTTTAATTCCGGGACGGCAAAGAAGATTGTGATTATGGAACCTCCCGCGCCTGGTATAGATGATTATCATTACTGGAAGTTCACCGAGATATAAGCTACACTATTAAATCATGTTATCTCTTTCTCTGGAATAATTCTTTTGCTAACTCTACCTCTAGTTTTGCAGATATCCCCTTGGAAAATAACATGGAAAATGCATGTATCAACCAAGTTTCCTCTCTTGTTATGGCGACTAGTGCATGATATTTTGCCTACTGCGGCTAAGCTTATTTCCAAATGTGTTTTGATGGATCCTCAGTGTCCCATGTGTCACTCTTCCGTCGAGACAACATAACATCTTTTCCGCTGTTGCCCCTTAGCACAACGTATTTGGAAATCATCGACACTAGGCATCAACCCTACGACTACCAATTTCGTCACTTGTCTTGCTGATTTTTTCATTTACATTTACCGTCACACCTATGCCTCAGACTACCAGTTACTTTACTTCTGCTGTGTCTTTCAAGCTTTATGGAACGTTCGTAACTCAGTGATTTTTCACAATTGTCCAGTTGAGCCATCTCGCATTTTTCAGACTAATGACAATCTGGTGGCCTCCCATCAACAACTCCCTTCTTTCTGCTCCTCTTCCAACACCAATCCCATGAACTCGGTGAAATCACCCTTGTCATTGCAACTACTGCCTACTTTTTCAGTGACGGTTCACTACTATTTCTCTATTCCTAAATCATCCGTGAATGGTTACATCAATTTTTTCTTAGAATCCAACTCTGGTTCAACAACCAGTCACACAGTCCATGCTCGCACTACCTTCAAAGCGTCTGCTCGAACTCTTCTATAAGCTCTGCGTCAGGCTCGTTCTTTTGGGTTCACGTATGTCTCGTTTCAGACCAAATGTAGAAAACTATCTTCCGTTCTGGCACATACTTTGCCAGTACCAATCACCTTGCGGAATTCGTTTATCAAAATTCGTAATTTGCTTGTAATCTACCCGTGTTGGTCTGTCAGCTTAGATACGGGTTAGTACGTTTAACTTGTAGCCTTCTGTTTTATTTATATATAAGGTTTATTGTTGTCAAAAAAAAAAAAAAAAAAAAAAAAAAAAAAAAAAAATCAGACGGCGGAGATGATCGCGTTGTGGGAACGCCACTGTTTTTGAAATTCAAACGAACCCTAAACTTTCAAAACCCTCCCTATATATCTAAACCCCTCTTTCTCTCTCTCCTCTCTATTCTCCATTTCCCCGTTTCCGAACAAATTCACAAATCACAAATCACAAATCACAAACCACAAATCATATAACAACCATGGTTAGTTCAAATTCCCCTCTTTTTTATCTATTTAATTTGACTTTGTTACTCTCTTGCCGATTCATATCATTCGATTTTGATTTGATTGTTTTATTTGATTTTATTTAACAGGCGTTGCCAAATCAGCAGACAGTCGAATACCCTAGTTTCAAACTTGTTCTTGTTGGTGATGGTGGTACAGGTATATTTAATTTTTTATCTGTCAAGTTAATTAGGTCGATTCATGCGGAATAACTAATTATTTTATTATTAGGGTTTGTTAGCCTTTTATGAGTCGGTGACGGAATTAGGATTTGTGGTTATGTTGCGGATTCAGGATTCGTATAGTTTGATTGTTGATCTCGAATATCTGATAATTTATAGGGAAAACAACATTTGTGAAAAGGCATCTCTCTGGAGAATTTGAGAAGAAATATGAGCGTAAGTCGCTTTTGTTTTTGCAGTAAAATACTTGTTGCCAATAATAAAAAATGTTGGAAACATATGATTGGGACGGCGCCAGTATTCATTTAATTCTTTGAAGTTTTTATCGACCGAGTTGATTAACAATGAAAGGGGTTGAATTGTACAGCTACTATTGGTGTTGAGGTTCATCCATTGGATTTCACCACTAACTGTGGTCTGATTCGATTTTACTGCTGGGACACTGCTGGTCAAGAGAAATTCGGTGGCCTCAGGGATGGATACTAGTGAGCAATCTATTCTCGCTATACTTGTTCATGTTTTTGTGATAGTAAAATAATTCGACAGGATATTGAATTTGAATTAGTTTTTTCTTAATCCTTTATTGATTTTGATTGATGTGATCCCCTACTAGTATTTAGGGTGACTTCCATTGTAGAGTAGGTTTCCCTTAAGACCAAAATATGCAAACCTTTTTTTATAGAATTTAACCATTTAATTATAGAATCTTACAATTAAAGTGGTTACTTTTTAATACAAAACTGATGGCAACATTAAGTCAGAAAAAATGGTTAATAGGTCGTCTGGAACAAGAATTTGCCATCCATTGTATTGTTGCTATACAATGAGTGAGCTTATGATTTATGTATGCCTGTGCATACATTATGTATGATACAAGTATGTATGCGCTTCGTTCCCGTATCCTTAGATGTTGCTCTATCTGAGAAGCAACTAAGTGTCCTTATCCTTGTTGTACAAGTCTGATTCAGTGAGTCAGTCATGGCAGTATATTACACGGAGTGTCTTTTGTCTGTTAAGAGTTATTGCTTGAATGTTGTTTCTGTATTTTTGCTTCGGGTGGATTTTATATAATGTTGTGCTTTGGTGTATGTTCACATGTATTAGTTGCATTCAGCTATATTCTTTTTGATTCTTTTAAATCCTTATTGTTTGTATGCGTTTTCAGCATTCACGGTCAATGTGCTATCATCATGTTTGATGTTACTGCCCGTTTGACGTACAAGAATGTCCCAACTTGGCATCGGGATCTTTGCAGGTAGTCTACCTTGGTGTACCCTTTTCTAATTTGTTGTGTTAAAATGTGAATAATTGGTTTCAATTCCTAAATGCTTCTTTGATTGTGTATACTTACAGGGTATGTGAGAATATCCCCATCGTGCTTTGTGGAAACAAGGTTGATGTGAAGAACAGGCAGGTGAAGGCCAAGCAAGTTACCTTCCACAGGAAGAAAAACTTGCAATACTATGAAATATCAGCTAAGAGTAACTACAACTTTGAGAAGCCCTTCCTCTACCTTGCTCGTAAACTTTCTGGGTTAGTTTATTGTGACAGAGTTTGGCAGTCTTAAGATTCTAGAAAATTGCACCTTCCCTTGTCTCATTTAAACTTCTGCTGTTGTATGGCAGTGATGCAACCCTGCACTTTAAGGAGGCCGTAGCTTTGGCTCCTCCTGAAGTACATATTGATTTGGTTGAGCAACAGAGGTAATTCTCTGTCCCTGTTTCATGATAGTTGTAATATATCCTAATATTTTTGACATTTCTTCGAATTTTGGAAGGTTCTTTGGACAGTTGTGTTGTAAATTGTAATACCGTGTTTATTTATGCAGGCATGAACAAGAGCTTGCAGTGGCCGCTGCTCAGCCCCTTCCAGATGACGATGATGATACATTCGAGTAAATTCTGATGTTTTGTTGATCTTCTGTGGTGTGTACTTGTCTGAATTCAAAGGAGTTTAATTACTTAATATTGATGTTGATTATGAATTGTAAGGTTTTTGCCTTCTCTAGGTGGAGAAAGTAGGAGAGTTTGGAGCAGTTGACGACATTGTTATGTCATTCTGCGAACTATATTTTATGTCAAGGAGTTTGATGTTTGAAGTAGAACACAATTTGAGAATTCCAGCAAGTATTTGCATGATCAAACCCATATGGAATGATCTTGAGCGTTAGTGAACAATTTCGTGTTTACTACTGACTATATGTAGCATCGTAGCCAGTCACATAATGTGGCCGTGTTCCCAAACCAACCTGGTCTGAATGATTGGGCATAGCTGAAAGAACCTGATCTCCAATGACTATCTCAATTTCCATAAGTTATGGGTTGTCGACATCTAGTTACATCGGATGTAAGCATATAACTTGAAAATCAAATTCAATTGCATTCTTGATAAAGAAGTATACAGAAAACAAAGCATAAGTAACAGTTATTTTGTTAACTGGTCGTAGACGATTAGCATCAAACTCCACCATTTTCAGGTCAACAGAAACTTAAGATTAACGAAAGCAAGTAACCCAGCCCAAGCTAAACAAGGTAAAACCAAATCCCCAGCTATCTGATTAACCTGCTTAAAACTCCTATAACACTGCACCAAAGCATAACACACCCCTAAAGCCACCAACAACCCGACCCCATTAGCCCCCATCCGAAACACCAACGGGTCCCACATTAGGCTCAACCCCAGCTGACCCAAATACAGACCCACTGTGCCAGGCCTCCTATGGAACCCACCTTCAGCCCACACTATCCACCCGCATAACCCCATTAGCGCTGCTGAGCCTAAACAAGCCATGTGTAAGGCCCATATGGGTGGGACCCAGTTGGGTTTATGGGTCAGCTTGTACGTGTCATTTGCTCCAAAGAAGAAGATGTTGGTAAGGGTCAAGATTAGTGGGAGTGAAACTGCTATCCCCATGGACTTGAACCCGCGTTTTGCTATCGCCTTTTGTCGTTGTTGGCTGGCGTTGTTAGCAGTGTCTTCGACGGCAGTGGTGTCCACCGCGGAGGGATCATGACTAGGTTGCCTGTGCGTGAGGTTTTGGGTGTCCATATTTTGTATAAAGTGGTTTATAATATGGTTAAGTGGGAAATGTTGGGTTGTGTTATATAGGTTAAAGAAGAGTGACAGCAATACAAAAAAGAGTAGACACGTTGAGGGTTAGACACAGTGACACCAACGTATAAGTTGATTAGATCGAAATGTAAACTTATGTTCAAGTATACGACTAAGATTTAAGATTAGGATTCGGTGTGTATGTTGAGTTGGTGCCTTTTCGAACTTCTTAGGAACATGCACGTGGCTTTACACATAAACAATGGTGAAATTAGTAGGAACTCTTGCCTTTATTGGCGTTTGAAAATTTCGAAATTTTTACTTGGATTTTTCGAGGTTACCTTACAATGTTACCCTTTTGCTGAAAATTTTCGCCCCCTTCGACTTCAAATCCTGCTTCCGTCACCGTACGTAAAAAGTGGGTTTGCCAATCTTCGTATAGTACTCCGAAATAATCTACGATGAGAATTATAAAATTTTCTATATTCGACTTATTAATGTCTGTTACGGTTATTTGTTTATCTTTGATTTTGCTACAAAACCAAGAAAAAAAGAAGAGACCAATTGTTTGATGACAAGTGGATCAATTATTGAGTGTGGATAATTAAATTGTTCATCAAAAGTATCCCAAAAGTAGAAAGGTAAATAACTGATTGAGACACCCAAAATAAAATAGATAAACAAATAAGTGATACAAAGGGATTATATGTGTAGGGTACACATTAGAAAAATTGTAATATCATTGATAAAGTTCGGTAACAATGGTTAGTGAAATGATTTCAAGTAATCATGGCTATATGCCTGTATCTCTACGAGAAACTGTATGTTACACTTAACACTAATATTGTTAGGATCGGGATTTACATTAGATTACTAAATTAGGAAGAATGAAATAGATAGAATCAAGATTGGATTGTATGATTTGGTCCTAAAATAATCCAACAAAGAAAAAAAAAAAAAAAAAAGAGTAAATAATAATCATATCTTGTAGCAGGGACATCAAAACATCAAGCAACTCCTAAGAGTAGAGTACAGTTTCAAAACAAAGAAGAAATCATGGATTAACACACATATTGGATCATGCATTAGCATTATAACAGTACAACCAACCAAAGGTGAAATAGACGACGATTAGGGTCGAGCACATCCGCTAAGGACGGTGCAAGGCCGACTATAAGGGTTAGCAGTCCCATTAGGTTGACAGTTGTAGTAAGAGTCGCCTCTGTTAGAGCAGAATACTCTGTTAGCATTCAGGGCTGAATAGCTTACAAACTGGTCTGTTGCCAACTTGCGACGATACACCTCTGAATCCATAACACTAAACACTAAACCACTCGGGTTGTCCTTGCTAGCGTCTAAAGACCGCAAAAAGGACATGGACACGAGAAATGAGATGACAAGTATGAGAAGAGGAAGGGAAAAACAGGCAGTTTTAGCCATTTTTTCTCCTGATAAAATTGTTTTGTTTTGTTTCTTGAGTTTGTTCTACTTTGTTATTGTTTATAAGGAGTACAGACGGCTGACCCGGTTGTAGTACTTGGTAAACTGAATAAGTTGTGGTAAGGGTGTTAGATTCTATTGTGTAATATTCTTCCTTACATTGATTTGGTACTCCTTTTGCCTCATAAACAAAGTTTGACCTGTAAAAATGGTTGTGCATAGCATGATCTTCTGAGGTTATGTTCTGATATAAACAAGGTTTGACTTGCTCATTGTCATTTTCATGACGATCTGATTTTACGTTCCAGCTCAAAGAAACGGACCGTGACACGATATGCCTTCCTCGATCTAAACCAGTTGATCGAATGTAATAACAAATTTTTTCCGATAATGATTGTTGCATTGTTTTGGCTCATCCTAGGTTCTAGGATTTTTCAGACTTTGAGTTGTGGGGGTGTTGGTTTCCCTTGTATAATGTTCCTTATACATTGATTTAGTACAAATAAAGATGAACAGAACAACAAACATTCCAGTATAACATAACCTGAAAATTGCACACACTAATTTTCGTTCATAAGGGAACGGTTAACGGTACAAGTGTCATTGCACACACGAGTGCAATGAGTTATTATATGACCGTTGTACGCCATACAACGGTCTTACAAACCAACTGAATCTCTTAACCCTGCTTGTAAAAAGCCACGGTCTTCTCCCAAGCAGGCCTAGCCAAGATGTCCTTACACCAAGCACTCACATGAGGCCGCTCGTCGAAGAGCTTCTTCACTTGTGTCTCCATTAGATAATTCAAGACAGGCAAGTGNGCCAAGATGTCCTTACACCAAGCACTCACATGAGGCCGCTCGTCGAAGAGCTTCTTCACTTGTGTCTCCATTAGATAATTCAAGACAGGCAAGTGGTGAAGATCAGCTAGTGAGAAGGAATCACCACCCAAGTACTTGGACTCTGCCAATCGTGCCTCATAAATATCAAGGACCTTAACTAACTTAGCCTCGTTCTCCTCGACTACTGCCATATCTGTCTCCATTCCGAATAACACAACCTTGTAGACAAGCTCCCAACCGAGTTTACTTCCCACTGTGTCGAAGTGGTGAGCCTCGACCTCTTGCCATACGGATTCGGCTGCCATTTGTTTCTTGTCATCGCGGTGAACCAGTGGGGTTCCCTGGGTTTCGTATGTGGCTGCTATGTACTTTGTAATGGCCCTCGATTCTGTGTGAGTATGACACTTAAAACCTTGAACACTTGGTATGAAGACAAATTACATGTAAATTAAATAACAAACGAGTCTGACACTTGGACAAGTAGCCTTGTCAATATATGATATATATACTCTTAAATCGGAATTTGAGTAATATACTCCATAACTTCTCAAGACAAGTAGCGGTGTTTAATATACTTATAAATCGACTGGTTAAATAGGAATTTGGTGACGAGAAAATTACCGAAGAGGGTTACATCTCCATCTGCAAGAGCAGGCACTTGACCAAATGGCTGCATTGATATACGGTAAGCTAAGTAACTTCAGTTAAAATTAATACTCCGTATGTAACATGATGATAATCAAATAATAACGCAATCTCAGTAATCAGGGCCGAGGGCTAGTTATCATCGACCGGATACCTTTTACTACTTGGCACAAGTTAGTCGATCAACCAATATATAATAGGTGGATAACATTTAATCTTGAAGAACCACGAATGTTAGTTACTTTACCAAGACACGACATGTGACTTATATTAGTGATCCATCATGTCTACAAGAAAACGTAACTAGCTCCCTCTATTCATTTTATTTCCATGCGTTAACGTATAGAAATGAAATGAATCGAGAATATAGTTGACAAAGAGTTAACCAATATATGTATGAAGTATGTAGGACTTTGAAGAGCGTACGTTAAGGGAGATAAAGGGGTCTTGCTTGTGAGCAGCAGCGCGCATGTCAACGATTACAAACTCAAAGTCAAGCTGCTTTTCGTTAAGGGCGGCCACGACACGGAGAACCGCGGTGGACGTGGGGTATCCGTAAACCTTAATCGCCATGACTAGCTATATATGACCTACTGGACTCTATGAGTACACTTGGATATATGTGATTGAGGGAAGTTGCGATTTGAAGGATTATTATTGAACGAGGAAATGCCGTGTTGGATAGTTATAGTGCATAAATTCTAAGACTTTTCTTGAGTTCATTCAATGCGCAATAAAGATAAGATAATGTTAGAAAGAAATAAATGAAACTTCCAACTTCTTACTCATTGATTTACAAAATGAGGAGTTTCTTACATCAAACCCAACTTTATACCAGAGAACTAATTTTATACATATTAAGAATTTCTACCATGTATTGAGGAGAAAGCTTATCATTGCTATTGCCCTAAGAGGTGTCTCGAAGAAAGAAAGTCGAGCCTGCATTGTACGAAACACCCTCATTAGCTAGCCAATCCGCACATTTGTTTACTTCCCTATGCACATGCTAGTTCCAAATACACATGCATGCTAGTTCTTCCCTAGAAACCAAGTTAATTAGAAAGACTTGATAAGTCCTTGTTTAATAATTTGTTTGATTCATAATTGATTTGTTTTTAATTAATCATATGAAAACGATAGAGTACAGTTAAGGGCATGTCACATGCATTTCCTCTGTGTGGTTTTAATTAAGGTGCATGTCATCAATTTGACTTTAATTCTTATGAGGAGGTGGCGTGGTCGAAATTTCCTTTAATTATGAGTAGGCTAATTTGACGATTATTGAAATAATAATTGATTGAATATACGGAGTACATTTAATTTGATAATTATTTCCATCAGCTTTGCCATCATACTTATTCAAATACTTATAATTATACAGCCTTAGGGCTGTATTTAAGAATCTAAAAAGGAAATAAAAACTTAAATCAAGCATCAATGATATCAATAGACTTGTAAACTTGTCATACATACCTACTTTAATTCCACTTAAGGAAATACATTCAATTCTTATTTACAACTCTAAGGGTTGCATTTATCATAGCCCTTATAAATAATGGTGGTCGTATATGCTACAACCAAGTCATTAACTCATTTGTTTATCGCCTTTATGATCCTACACGGCTCGAATCCAGGTAAAATCAGATAGCATACCCATAAAAAAAGTAATGTCATTAACTCATTTAAAAAAGGTTAATAACATGACTATTATGGTCCATTAGACATACATACAAATATACAATCATACAAATATCATAAATAACGTAAATTCAATCAAAGAAGTCTGATATAGTATTATTATTGGCATGATCGATAAACACAAGTTGAACAAAATACAATAAAACAAAGCAACACAAAGCATGCAATTAAGCAAGCAACAACACAATAATAATAATTCAAGTTACTCAACAATGAAAAGAAACTAGAAATTGAAAATATTAATTTGATTGTTCAGTTGTATGAAAGCTAATCAAATAGTTTCATGATATATAAATTAAGGTTGGTTTTGAAGAGCCAAGGTCTTCACCCAAGAAGGCCTAGCCAAGATATTCTTACACCAAGCACTCACATGAGGCTTCTCTTCAAACACCTTCTTCACTTGAGTCCCCATTAAGTAACTCAATAGTGGCAAGTGATGAAGATCAACTAATGTGAAGGAGTCATCTGCACCCAAATACTTTGACACCGCCAATCGCGCCTCATACACATCCAAGACCTTAACTAACTTAGCCTCGTTCTCCTCCACCACGCTTGTATCCGTCTGCATTCCAAACATACCCTTGAAAACAAGCTCCCATACAAGTTTGCTGCCCACTGGGTCGAACTGGTGTGCTTCTACCTCCTCCCATACTAACTGGGCCGCCATTTCGTGCTTCTCCTTGTGAATCAATGAGGTTCCCTCGTTTTGGTGATCGTGTGTGTATGCTAAGTACTTTGTTATAGCTCTTGATTCTGTTTCAGAATCACTTTTTTGTTACAAATTGGTAATTCAAAAAAATGAAAACAAACAAACTGTGATTAAATAGGAATGCACAAATTCAGTCAAAGTTACCAAAAAGCTTGATTTCTCCATCCTCAAGAGCAGGCACTTGACCAAATGGCTGCATTCATACATTTGAAGGAACAAATTATAAGTTCATCCAATCATACATCTTCAGAGATTATTTATCTAATACGGATTATGCAATTAATCTACGCTACTTAGTTTACCTTCGTCTCAGTCAATAGTTATTTCACTTATTTGTTGTGCTTGTAAAATGCCGAGTATAGGGTAAATAACTTTTGATCGGAACACAGAATATTAACTAGCGTTATTATAAATGTTAATGAAGCGAAATCGACGTGAAATGATATTGTAATAATATTACCATGACACTGACACATAAAATGTGCCATAATATGGGGTAGAGTTGTTTAATTAACTTGACTTTGCATTATCATTATACAACTCCATGTTAATAGGGGACCAAGTCATAAGCACTGATTGAATAATGAATGCCAGATCCACACACTCTGTTTCCAACATGACGCATTACCCATATTACTGTTTCAATCTAAATCTAACGTATCCTTCTATTCGGAGATCCCGTAAAGACAATCAATTTTAAAAGAAAATCATTACATCTCACGACCATGAATTCTTGGCCATCAAGGTTTTTTAGAGTAACATGAGGGGTATAAATGTACAACTAAAACTCAAAAACATAGTAGCCCCTCATTTCTTAAATAGTTTACATATTTGTTACTATATTATAATCTAATAGTCATAGTAAAATATTTAGTACTTGTAATTTTTTTTCTCTTCAAGTTTTATTTTAAATAAAGACTCGTTATTTTTTGAATTTGGATTATGGTCAAATAAGGCAAGAAGACTCATTAAAATAATGATTGTATTTCTTTTTACTATAAAGTGGTGATCATTTGATGTGAATCTTGTCACAGTTTTCATTCTAGCAGGTTACTTGCAAGTCAACCTCTTTTCTAGCACAAGGGTAAGATCGTAAGATTATATACCATTCAACCCCTACCCTGTAATTTGTGTAACCCCTTAAAACAATGGGATAATATTGTTGTAGTATTTGTTCTTTTCTCGAATCTCAAGAGACAATATATTTGTCCTAAAAAATGAAAATATTCACGACACAAATGAGAGGCTTTTGAATGGATTTAGTGGATGCATTTGAACTACCTTATATCCTAGAAATAGTCAAAGTTTTGATAAGTAAAGAAGCACAATAAACAAGTTGGTTTAGTGATTGGGTCTTAGTGGCTTTAATCTCTTAATTTTTCATAGATCCAAATTTTATGCATCCCATCTATAGAATTCTAAAATTGCCATGACACAAATAAAGATATTTCTAATCCTACTACCTAAAGCTTGTATATAAATATAAAAATGAAATGTATACGTAAAATGAAGAGATGGATTAATACTTAAAATTTATGTACTCCATCTAGATCAAATTTTCAAATGGTTGACTTATACATATTTGAGATAGATAATCGGAAGATGACTATATATAGACTCAAACCTAAAAAAAAAAAAGAAAAATGATAATGTTACAGATAACTATTAGTCGGAGGGTCTGACAAAATATGAATTAAAAAAATAGACATGAACATACGTTAAGGGCGAGGTAAGGTGGTTGTTTGTGAGCACCAACACCCATGTCAATGGGTACAAACTCAAAATCAAGGTGCTTCTCATAAAGCGCAACCAAGACACGTTGAGTCGCGGTGGACATTGGGCTTCCATGCACCTTGATCGTCATTTTGAGATGTTATTAGTGGATTATTATGTAATGTAATGAAATGAGATAATCAACGTATTTTAGGAGGGGTGGAATTTATAGATGTTGAATTAGTATATAGTTTTGTGACATTATTATTTAATTCCCACCATTATAGTGTATAGTATATTAGTATATTCGTTTCCTTGAATGAGTTGTTTTAGCATGTACTATGGACGACTAATTTTTTAATATTGGTTGACTTTTTAATGGAGTGGAACTTGTTAAGATGTTACATCTTAATTGGTTTTCAAAACGTGGATACGTATACTCTGACGTTGATTGGAGAAAACTTCTTGATTTCTAATACTTGGGTCGGACTTGCGAGAGGAAAGTTGTTCAACATCGGGAAAAATAAGGAGCTTATGACATGTTTATAAAGGATTCCACCCACCACTTATTAACAAGGCCTTGTGCTTTTGGACTTAAGTGAGGACAAAATAACAGCCCAAAGGTGCACATCCCATCTTATTGAGATTGTGTTACGATGGTGGCGGGTCGGGTTGTTATAGGGTCGATCAAATATTGAGAAGTTATCGTACCTTTTTGCTTCAGCAACGGGGAGACTTGTGTTCATGTTATGCGAGATTGTGAGTAGGGAGATGGGTCATGGGAGAGACTTAGAATGCCGCGGTCGGAGAAATTCAGGGAGAAAAGGATTGTAGTGTGCGGGGCAATGGAGAGGTGAGGAGATGGTGGGATCCGATAGTAGGGGAGTTTAAAATCAATGTTGATGTTGGTATCATCAAGGGGGTGGGAATTGGAGCGGTTTGCAGGGAGGCAATGGGCAAGGTGGTGTGGTCAGTTCCGATCCAGAGGCCTGAATGGATGCGAAGATAGGGGAAGCGGAAGCGATTCTTGTTGGTCTCCATGAATCTCAGATGGTCGGAAGCTGTGAAGTGATCATCGAAAGTGATTGCATAAGGGTTATTGAGGACCTGAAGTAATAAAAACAGGAAGAGACGATTTTAATTAGTTTATGAGGACATGTTTGCAATTTGTGGTTATTTTCGTTCAGTTTTTTTTTATTTTGTTCGTAAAGGGTAATAAGGTAGCACATAATCTAGCTCATTTTAGCCCTTGATGTTATGAATCTATGATAGGCGTTGATGGGTTGAGGATCTTCCCCTAAATATTGTGAATGTTGCCTCGATCGATATTGATTTAATGCATTAACTCCTTTGGGTTTCTTTCAAAATATAATTATAAACTTGATGGTAGCTTAGTCGTCACGCCCAATCAAACACATTTATAATCTCAACAAAAAACTAACAAATGGTTAAGTCGAGGTCGATCCATGAGACGTTTCTAAGTCTATTTATTTCGATTTATGCAAGTGTCACGATTTGTAGACTGGGTTTTAAACTACACTAATGAACTTGAGCAATAACAACAAGATGTAAACAAATTAATGAAAGCACTAGGGCGTTATGGGTTCGTAGGAGTAATCAAAGGGTAGGAGTAATCAAAGGGTTCTACACATATATGAGTCTAAATTGGGTCAATGTTATAGTCGGAATATGGACCGTGGCTCTCGATCTATGACACTACCTACATCGAGTCGGGTTAGCTCTCGCGTAACCCCATTCTACCTACCAACATAGTGCATGGTCTAACAATTCCTAAGGCTCTCGATCTTATAGGAGTGTTGAATAGATAGAGATTCATACAAGTTTGTCAATCAAGCATTTCATCAAACACTTAGTATGCACTAGTTGAAACAATCAAACCACAACAATTAATCCACTTTGAAAGAGTCAACAAGTATAAATTCTACCATTTAATCATCCCCTACTCCCCCATTAACCCTAGCAAGGTTACTACTCACTAATCATCATGGGAACTATGCTAATAACAACAACAAACAAAGAGACTAACTAAGCATGATGATATGAAGCAAGTAATAACAAATGATTAAGGAGAGATAAGAAATTTACCAATTTGTAAAGTAAAGATGAACATAAAAAAAAGGTTGATCCTTGCATAAAGATGGAGACTTGTCGCGTAGTCTTCAAATACATACCCAAGGAATCCAAGTGTAAACTATTGAAGATGTAAATTAAACGAACAATTATTGAAAGATTAAAGTGCTTTGTGGAAAGATTAAAGACTACTCAACTCCTAATCTAAGAGAGTATTCTAATCTAATGGGGCTTCCTGTGTCTAATAAAGCATTTTTCCTGAATTAGTACAAATAGGGTATTTATATGTGTTACACGATTAGGGCTTAAATGAAAGAATGGCTCACTAAGAGAGTCCATTGTCGTGCTAGACCCAAAGCAGCTCTGTAACACCCCCACTTACCAATGAGCCTTAACTAGACCTTCCCCAGGAAGTAAGGTGTTACCATCTCGGTTTCTCCAGATAAGAATATCAAATTGACAATAAAAGAACATTTATTACTTCGTTTACAAGGTACAACGAAAACTCTAAGAGAAACTACAACACTTATACAAAAGAGATACAACTACTGAAACTATATCATCCGACTACTGACTCGATGTCACGTGATCTCCCCAGCCCAGCAAACACATCCAGCTTGCACCAACACAAACACCTGAAAAGTACATCTGCTCACCATTGCCAATCACATCAATGGATCACCGTAGACAAAGACAACAAAGAGAACACTACAAACACCACACAAGGTTAGTAACAGAAAAACATAAAGTACAAGGCAAACATTACACAAGTAAGTAATAACGAATGCATACTTCCTTCCTCACACCAAAGCCATCACCACATCAATCAAACCCGATACCCATTACAACGAGTGACCTGCATCGCCAGTGACAACCCGCAGGTCTTTCCACCTCGGTCCCGCTCATCGCAACAAGCGTACCCATATCATTAATGTGCACATCCCCCTTGTGATAGGACTCACAAGGGGCGAACATGGGGGTGAAGACCATTCCCGACGATGGCTCCACAATCCACACAGAAAACCACGCTTATACCGTCCATAACCCTCACAAGACCATCCACATACACACAATAAGATCACCATATTTAGACAAAACAAAGACTAGGAATTGATCAGACATTAACTGAAACTGAGTAGAGAAACCCTACATTTTCGCTATTCCATAGAAATGCATCAATCACATCATGTCTAGCAAGAATCCACATCGTCTCCTACAACACAATTACACCCTATTACTATACTAACAAAATTGATCTAAGACAACTAACAAGTACCCACAAACTTACCTTGAAGGCACACAGGTGTCGATGACGACGACGACTCCGTGCGATGACTTCAAACGTAGGTTAACGATCTCCCCGGATAAGGTCCATGGTCAAGTAGTTATTTGGGGTAGTAAGAGGTGGGAGGCTTTTGGAGAAAAATAAATTAGGTTTAGGAAATGATAAAACACAAGGCGGAAAAGACTTAAGTCGTAACCTCCGCGTATTAACATAATACGCTGTCAGACGTGAACTCGGTCGAGTATGGGACATACTCGGCTGAGTAGGCTCTACTACGTCGAGTACCTCTTTAGGAAAGTAATATAACTCATTCGTCCACCTCTTACTAAGGGTCCCCTATGGTCAATAGGTCAAATAACAGTCTCTAATAAGGCGGGTATTACAAGCTCATGGGGATTGGCCTGGAGAGGTCATCCCTGTCCATTAGCTCGTGCAATCTCGGACTTGACTCGCTCGAGCTGGAGTTTGACTCGCTCGAGTCACTAGCTGGCTCGCTCGAGTCTACTGTGTTTTCTCCCTTTTTTATCCTTGTTGCCCCACAACTCGTGGGGATTGGCTTTGGGTCGTTTTATTAATTCCACGGGTTCGTGATGCTTCGCCTTCTCTTCATGCTAATCCTTTAGACTCGCCAACTAGCTCCAAATGTGCCCAAAGGACGGGAATTCAGCCACTTTTAGCTAATTTCCTACAAAACGTATAGAAATGTACTAGGAAAGCGAATATGAAGATATTGACTAGGTAAATGGCTGCGAAAGACTGTAGTAGCATGCAAAATGAGGTTGGTTAAGAGGTTAAAAGTGCGTAAATAACGACCACATCAAAACTTATACCGTGCAACTCTAAACCTAAAACAACATGGTAATGTAAGCAGTAAGTAGATTATGCATCCAATATATTGTCACCACTTGTACTTTATGAGCATTATAATAAAGTTTTCGAGTTCTGTTTTAAAAATTATGAGTTTTATTATAAAGTTTCTGAGTTTATTCACTTAAACATTAAGTTCAAAAAATTACAATAAAACTCAAAAACATTACATATAAACTTAGTTAAATCTGAGTTTTGACAGGAAAAAAAAATTAAAATCTAACTTATAAACTTTAATAAACTCAAAAAAAAAAAAAAAATACACATGTGCTCAAAAACAAATAAAGTTTGAGGTAGTATGCTCAGAAAAAAATACACATCCATATACTAATAAGAGAATAAAATTGTCTTAATTTTCCCTCCAAAATACATATAGCTAAGTAAGAAAAAAAGTGAAAATTTCTTTCTTTTAAATTATTATCTTTTCAATAAATATATTTTTATAATTAAAATCTAATTTTTTTTATTAAATTCATAATTTTGATATTTTTATTAAAATAAAAAAATTGTATTTAACTATAAATTATAAGTTGTTAAATTTTTCAGTGATGCAATAATTATTACTTTAAAAAATAACTAACTTGGCACATACTTACAAATATATTCATGACAAAAAAAAATCATTAGAATAATTGGAGAGAATTTATAAAAAAAAATTCATTAAAAAAATTGGAGAGAATTTATAAATGAAATCCTTAGTTTTATGGTAAAAAAATATTTTCATAAAAATACACTTTTCATAACTTTACTTAATTCCGTTTGAGTAGTTTTCTATTTGAATTTTTTTTGTTTTATATCAAAATACAATGGGATGAAATATTAAATATTATGGTGTAAATTTAAAATGTATAAATAATACACTAAAAATAAAATTAAAAATCTCTATATACCGCACATGCATTGCGCGAGATCTATACTAGTATGCATAAAAACAAATAAAACTTGAGGTAACACATCCGATCTATACTATAATACACATCTCATATAATTGATTTGAATTGTTAATTACTCAATTCAGTATCAATTGACCCAAGCGCTAGTGTTGACTCAATAAAAGGTAATCCTATAACTCCAACTACTCGATCGATCTTTACCCCAGTCGAAACTAACCCGAATAACCTGATTATGTAGCATCCCGTAGTTCATAAGGCTGACACTCGGCCGAGTGGAGCTCACTCGACCGAATAACATCTGCTTAATCGTGAAAGTTTCTGATGTTGGGTCACTCGACCGAGTGAACCGAGCACTCGACCGAGTGACCTGTCGCTGTCACGAGAATCACGTGTAAGCTTATTAGGTGGACCTTATCTTTTAAACCCCTTTTCATATTCCCCCCCCCCTCATTTCCCTCTAATCCTTATAATCTAATCACAAAAAAAAAAAAAAAAAAAATCCCCCAAAAATCCTCCATAACCTTATCCCTCAAGATCTCACCCCACCTTTGAAGATTTACACTCAAGTTTCATCCTTTTGCATTTGTTTACATTTGTAAGTTAATATTTATCCTTTTTCCTTTACTTATTTTGTTAGTAAACCCTAGTTTTTGGGAGAGTGGTCTTATGAGAATTTAATTAGGGTTTTGGTTAATTAACGGGGTTACTTAAGGGTTAATTAGTATTGTTATTGTTGTAGGATATGGTTGTTATAAGTATTACTTGTATGGTTGTTATAAGTATTACTTTATTAATTATAGGATGTGGCTTCTTATTGGAGGATTAGTCATTAGTGTGCTTGCTTGTGCTAATTGGAGTATGCTAAAAGGTAGGTTAATCCTACTCAATTTCAATAATATGAATGTTGTATGTGTTGTGGTTGATGTTGTAATTAGACTCACATGAATGAAACATTTGCATTATTACATGATTAGTGGTTAATTGCATCATTAAGGGGATAATTACAATGGTTGGATTGCATTATAACATGTATGTGGAAATGTGTATTAGTTTCTTGTTGGCATAATCGTATCATATCATGATGATTGGGTAATTGATGGGTAGTCTCATATTGTGGGTGAAAATGCATTATAACATGAGAACGAGCAATTTTTTATATGAGTATGTTTGACATGTCGAGATTCATAATCCATGAGATGGTAGCATAATTGGCATATTATGTGTATGTTGCGATATATGTGTTTGTGGTGGATATTTGAGGTTTTTGGAGGAGTTGTGGTGGTGGTACTCGTTGTTGTGGAGACGTAAGGCGGTTGGGAGACCGTCTTACGCTCGGGTCGCCTCTTGGAGCTTCCCACTCAAAGAGGGATGTGCACATTAATGGCTTGAGTTATAGAGGGACACGTGTGGTTGAGACACGTCGTCAGGCAGGGGTTCCGGTTAGCGCCCGGAATCGGTACCATGGGTGTGTCCCGAATACCTTTTTACAGACTGTGGTCTGGCTATTTTATGGATGGTGCGGCGGTGCCGTCACCGGGTTGTGGGTACCGTGGGTGTGTCCCTGGTATCGCAGTGTTGGTTGCGGAGTTGTGATGTTTGGAGACATGTCATTTTGCATTCATCTTGCATTTCATAATCATGTCTATTGTCTTTGTATGATTGTTTATATTATCGAAACTAACCGTGTGTTGGATGTGTAAATTGTCACCTATTTCCGGGGTGGCTTGTTTCGATCCATATGATATTTTCTATCATATGGGGAAAAGTTGTTTACAGGTTGTGTTTAGTATTACACGGGAGACTGGACGAGTTCCAGGCTTTGGAGTCGAGTCACATAGATGACATAGTTGGTAGATGAGTTGTATAATATATAGTTCGCTTTTATTATTCTTTTATCACGTATGTAAACCACTAAACTTGTCTTTTATATTAAATTTTGTGGACATGGTCCACTCGCGCGTTGGAGAGTTTGAGGCGGCGGCACTTCTCCCACAGAACTTTGTGTTGACAAAGCACGTCATGGGCCGTTACCGATTTGAAAGGCATTGAAACCGGTGAATGGTTTGAACAATCCTGCATTTGTGGAGTCGCCACCAATTTTTGTGGATAATTGGATCCGCTTGAATACTTCGTATCATGTCAAGACAAAAAGTAATGACATGAACACTAAGAAATTCGCCACCCTTAGCATTCCATGTCTAGAATGACTCTCGTGATGCCAATGAACACTGATGTTCACAAATATCTGAGTAAGGGGTGAGGGTACATATTAAGAAGCTCCTATTAGAACACCTAATCTCGCCCGCCTCGATAGCGGTCTCTACTAATGATCAGGGAATGTCATTTATATTCGATATGTTTTTCGTTCAAATGCATGCAATGCAACAAGCAATTGATTAATCCTAACATGCAAATTAAACTAAGTCGGTTAACACATAAATTTAATAAACAATTAAGTCATAGTGAAAGATTTATATTCATTACATGTGAATAAGACAGATAAATAAATCATACAAGATGAAATAAATTATAAAGAAATAAAATTACAAAAGGATGAACGAATCTATGCCATAAACATGCTTAAAAAGGGTTTTAGGAAATAAATGAAACAAAATAAATAAAAAATAGTAAGTACGTCGAAACAGTGGTAATACAGATAATAGTTAATTATAAACTAATTAGAATAACTACGTCAGAGCGAGACGAGTTCAGAGGCAGAAGTTAACCTAGAACAGGCGCAACATATGATGCGTCCTCTGGAAGAGGCACATCATCTTGAGCGACTGTTCTTGAGTTGGATTCTGGCTGTGAAAGTCAGACTCGCGGGTTATTATCGTTCATTGGTTAGTTTAGGTGTATTAATTGATATCAGACTCGAATTAAAGTGATTTAATAGATTATACATAAATAAAAGATCGCCATAGAACGGGAAATATATACAAAAGTCGAATCTTAATGATTTGATATGGGAAAATCGAACCATTGAAAATCCGAGTTTAGAATTAATGACAAAAACCCGCAAATATTGAATTACATGGGATTTAAGTCGAAAGATAAAATAAAAGAATTTGGAAACTAGAATTTATGAAAGAAAACGAAATAAAACGAAAAAGACGAAACAATTAATACTCGAGAAAGAAGAAGAAGAGCAGCAACATACAAGGTGAAGGAAATCTTGACTCTCAAGATAGAACATATCCAGAATATGTAAATATTTAATTTAGTCATAAAATTAAATCGGATCTTATG
>VHZZ01008223.1:44675-56213 GCA_009801015.1 Silene noctiflora
GTTGTTTTGACCTGAAACAAGTACGAAACATACCAAAGCGTAGTATATATCGAAACATAATAAATGTATGCACAACTAGCCAAAAACCATGACAAAGGGAGTCAAAGTAAGCCTAAATATTCTACTAAAAACATGTAAGATAAGCACTTAACAAATTTCGAGAATGCTCAAGTACGTAGGTGATGTGTGATTATTTCATAGTAATTTACCGCTTATTTCATGCCTTCTCACATGTCATTTCCGCTCCTTAGAGCGATTTTTGTTACTAATTACTTCCCTTTAGTCCATTTGGCTTTAGACAATGTCTTGTAGGTGAAACAAGGTAAAACAAGACGAAATATATGCATATTGGAGCCATTTTGGATGGAGCAAGGACTTGGGTGCGAAATCCTAGCTTGGAAGCGGTCCCGTCTCACTTGAAGGTACTTTCGATGAGCTCCTACGACTCCTTGGCCCTTAAAGATAAGTTATGAAGAAATTGAAGTCGTCCCTATGGCCATCCCTAAGGGAAAATGGCCGGTATAGAGGAAGGGAAGCAAGGTACAAATGCTAGAATTCGTCATAATGGCCATCCCACCGGTACAATGACTGGTATGGAAGAATAGAAACACGAAACAAGTGCTTGAGCTCATCCCTTCACTCGTCCCACCAGGACAGCCACCCGTACCGGCCGGGATGGATCTCATCCCACCGGGACGGTCCAATTCGCCACTTTCCTCATTGTAAACACTATATATACCCCCACTTTGTAATATTTGACACACAACTCTAGATTTGAACTTAACCTAATTTATGCAAACTTTCCTTAATCATTCCCTTAACCATCTCCTAATTAATTTTTAATTATTTAGTAGATTAGCAAGTATTCAATAGTTTACATTTGGGTATTGATTTGTAATAGAAGATATTCAAGGATTTCTTCATTTATTTATCAAAGACTCAATCTTTCTCTTATTTTTGGTATAAATCTCCCCCCTTTTAGTTTGTTTTCCATTTGTTTACCTTCCTTTAACTTCCTTACTTGTTGTTTTCATCTATTTCATTGTTTAGTTTCATGAATAAAAGGTGTTTGATGAAATGTTTGTGTGAGAACTTGTTCATTTCCTCTTAAAGATTATATCTTTAGGCTTAGTTGGTTATTGTTATAGATTAATTAGTGTTTTCTCATCTTTGTTTGTTCATTTGTATGCTAATTAGTAATTGTTCACCTTCAAACATGTTTATTCACCAAGTTTTCATCTTTATTACTTGTTTTGTCTCAATGAATATGACTAGTGAGTAGTCCTTTAACTAGGACTCGGTTTTCCTCCCAATGAGTGGTTTATTTGATTTACTCCTTGTGTGACTATTTTTTGGGGACGATTAGTAGGGGTTGGTTAGAGGATTTGCATGTTAATTGGTTGCGTTGGGGTGTTGTTTGGTTTGTAACCCTTGTCCACCAACGAGAGTTGGTTAGGTCGGGAATCGGGTACCCTATCTTTGATCACTTGTCTACCCTAGTTGAGACCGAAATGGAGAACATAGGGAAGGGTGCCTCTAACCTTGGGTTTGAATTCGACCTCCGAGAGGAGGAGTTGGATGATTCGGTACTTGATTTGGGCCTATTGGACTTAGGAGACTCTAGGATACCTTGGGAAAGTGCACGTTCCTTGGGTGGTCGAGGTTTACCTTAGGATTCCGACCTCCGAGACTGAAAGGGAGGGGGGTTGGCTGACCTAGTATCCTAGTGCGAACCCGAGAGGGGGGTGTTAGGCGAATTAGAGCAATCTTCCCCTTACGTATCCCCTCCAATAGCTAGTTGAAGCGAGCCATGACAATTTACTACAAAATGAATGGTGGAAAATCGGGTCCTAGGCCTTTTTATTATTGAATACAACCTATTTCCTTGTTTTCTTTCTAGTTTAATTTAATTTAGCTTGTTAGTTTCCTTATTTAGTTTAATTGCTTAGTTAATAATCCAATTTGCTTCCTTATCGACTTAGGTAGCTTATCTATTAGAATCATCTAGTATTGCCTTGTGCTCCTTGTGGTTCGACCCTTAAAAGTGCAACGAAACTCGTTCACTTGCGAGGTATTTAAGACTACATCAATTTTTTGGCGCAGTTGCCGGGGAGCCAATTTGCATATTAGAAGATTCTTGTAGTGTCTAGACTAGATCATTGTTCTATTAGAAGAAACAAAGTCTAAATACTTTGTTGGCTAGTTCATTTGATGCACTTATGATGAAATTTTTGCATGCTCCCACCCCTTCAAAATCCAAAATGACAACTCCCCCTCCCTTTTGATCCAAATTCGAGTTAATTCAAATTAGCTCTCCCAAATCATGCATCCAGGTAGTTAGTATTACACTAGTTAATTTGCATTTATGTTATATTTTAGCTTAGTTGCATTTATACACAATAGATTGCATTTCATTAAGCATTTAGCTAATTTCATGTATTGCATTTGATAAAAATGAAAACCAAAAAAAATTGAAAAAGCAATAATTCCAAAAACATGTCCTTTAATTTGATTCAATCCCCACATTTGTTCTTTTAGGACGATGTACATAAATAAGTGTGGGGAGGGAACATTAAAATTGCAAAATAAAAAAATATGTTTTTACTTTTCAAAATATTTAAAAATCCAAAAATATGTTCTTTTATTTTATAAGTTGCCTCTTTCCCATACTTGATTCATCCTTGAACGTTGTAAATATTAAGTGTGGAGAGGAGACCCAAAAAAAAAAAAACATGTTATTTTATTTCACCAAAGTTGAAAAAAAAAACAAGTTATTTTATTTTTCCCAATTTTCTCCTTACATTTCGTTCTATCGAGGACGATGTAAATAACAAGTGTGGGGAGGAAAATATCAATTTTTTGTATATTTGTATATATCTGTTTATATTTACTTTTAAATTTGATATAATTTCAAAAATGACTAAAAGTTGAAAATTTTACATAAAATCTCATAAACATGCATTGTATATATTGCATATATATATATCGTTTGTCATAGGCACACAAGGAACACCAGAAGCAAATAGGAGATTAGAAGACGCTTGGTATACACTTTCCTATCTCTTCTCTTTTAACGCCCCCTTCCCTTTGTATATAGTTGCATGAAGGAGGATGAGATTTGTTGATGAGGGTGTTTCGTTTTGGAACCATTGGTGTGTGCTGATGTGATGGTAGGCTTAGAATTGTTTGCATTTAGAATAGATGTTGCATGCCTTGTTGGTAACATGTCATGTTGTACATACTTGTATTCATTTACCATGTTTATATTATTTAGGATTTCTAGAAATATCCCGACTCAGATTTGAGACGGTTTTTGAGAAAATGAAGACGGTTTCTAAAAATGAAGACGTTTTCTAACTCGGACTCCAAATGCACTCTAATTACTGTCAAAACGACCGTATCAGTACGTAGATGACAACAAAGAGGTTGACATGACTGTTTGAGCATTCATTTGTCGACGAATTAATGAAATGTCATATTATCGCTTCATATATTGAACATGCAGCCCAATCATCACTGGGTGTTTGGCGAAGGGTGCAGAAACGAGGTATCTACAGAACCCCCACTTTGACTAAGGCTTGAACAAGGCGAAAGTCAAAGTATAGGCCTCATGTCAATCGAAGATTACAACCTGAGGACTATGGCGACCTGAGGCGGTTCAAGGGGACTGATCCAAGGAGTTGTCGTCGGGAACATTTTAGAGTCTGTCGACTTCCAGGGAGGGCCGTTTAAAGTCCAGTAGACTACGTAAGGAACCTCTCCAGCCATAAGAAGAAATCATACCTGAAACTCCATGTGGAATAACAGGATGCAGACAGCGAGAAATGATGGAGAAATAAGAACGATTTTTCTGAAATCGTTGGTGAGAGTAACTCGGCAAAATAGGTCGACGTTTGAATCCGCTTACATTGGTTGGAAACAAATTCTAGAGAAACTTGGCGAAAAATAGGTTGAGGTTTGTATCTGCTTGCATTAGTTGGAAGAAAATTCGCAGAAGGATGTTGGGGAAATAATAATAGGACGGACTTTCTGAGAACCGTCTTAAGAGAATAAGCTTGCATTAGTTGGAAGCAAATTCTGTTGATAGAAGAATACACAGGCTGTATGCAATAATGTACTCTCGTTGGGGAAGAAATGTGTACAATCCGTTGGGGAGAAGGTAGATCTGACGATAAAATATACCTGTGGAAGATATCTTGCGAAAATACCTCGAAACGCGTAGAGAAACGTTTTAAACAATATGGACAAAGGTAGGACCCACAAGTAACGAACTTGTAACGACCTGAAAGCAAGAAACTTGATGGGGAAAGGGCGCAGCAAGAGCCGCGATCTCAGGAAAGGGCGCAGCAGGTGCTGCATTTTTTCCAGAGCTCGTCCAAGTCTGATAAAACTGGAATTAAGTGTGATACATTGCTTCATTCTTATTTCGACATGTCGTTTTATAATAACACAAAACAACTCGAAACCTTCATCAATCATCATCTCAAATTGATAAAAAATTGCCCTAAATGATGACTAATCCAGTTATGTATCCCGTCTTTAGCTTTAATTGTACTTGTAGCTTGATTTGAGTTTTGAAATTAAGGTTTATATACCCAATCGTGTCGAAAAGTTGGGGATTTTGCCTCAAGCGAATTTGTTCCTTGAAATTGACATTATAATTGAGTAGTAGACCTTGCTAGGATCACAACCATGTGTTCATTTCGAATTTTCGTCAAGTATTGATGAAATGGTAGAAAAATGTGACGGTTTTAGGCCAAAACCGCTTAAATGGCTTGAAAATGACCTTAAACAAGTCGGAAATAGATGAAACTTGATGTTTTGGAACCCTTGGATTATGGATAACCTTGCTATCATGTCGGAATTTCAGGTTGTGACTGCTCCTCCGGGACACTTTTTGTGTTGGTTTAGGCTATTTATAGCGAAATGCTGCCGAATTTTTGACTCGTCGTCGTCATTAAGCATGTTTAAGACATGTAGGAACATAGTATAAAGTTAGTTGTCCATTTGTTTAGGAAACAAACTCGAAATGATTCGAAATTAGCTCGAAAATGGCCTAAAAATGGCTCGAAATGACTCGAAATGACTTGGAATGTTCATCTTTGCAGAAGATATTCCTTCGACGTCTGGACGTGACTTCATGGATTTTGAAATTGAAATTCCCTCAGCTCTTGGGGTGCACACGGGCGTCCAGGAGGACGAGGTGGTGGAGGAGGAGCTACCTAGGAGGGCAAGCCTTATGAGAGGTGGTCGTCAGCCTGCTCGGGCGCCTGAATGGCTGATAAAAGGGTTGTTCAGCATCTCATTTGGGCTGCAGATAGCCACTTGTCGTACTGAACGTCAAGGAGTCTGGTAAGCCTTCTAATTTTCGATTTACTAACTTCTTAAATCTTGTTTTCTTTCGAAAAACTTTGTTGGAGAGGGATGCTGCCTGCTACCGTTGGTCCATGACTTGTTTTGGAGGTATGAGCCTTCCTTTTATCCTTCATTTCTTAATTGATAGGAGTAGAAATGGAATAGAAATGTTTATCCCCCCTTTCTTTTTGCATTTTAGGAACATTTCCTTGTACGAACAAGAACAAAGATGCATAGCTGAATAAATGTAAATAAATGATTATTCACTTTCTTTGACGATTGTAGATAAGTAAATGATGACTTAATAAATAGATAATTATGTAATAAATAAATGATTATTTATTCAAAATTTATGGCGAAATGAAGAATCATCGTAGATAAGTAAAAAATTACTTAAAATGTAAACTTTAACAAGTAAACAGGTAACATGGCAAATGAACGATCATTTAAAATCTCCCTTTTTCTTCATTTAGGCTTGGATCTACTCGTAATTTCCCGGCTTCGCACCCACGAGGGCGGCTGACGTGCCTAGGGAGTACCTTGTCGTGAGGGAATGGATCATCTGTAGACAGAAGAGCCAACATTCCTCTTACGACACCTGCAAGAGGGGTATCAATGCTTTGCAGCTTGACATCGTAAGTATTCTTTCTAGTCTTCGTTTTGTTGCCCATTTTCATTGTTGTTTCGATAATGATTGTTTGACCCTTGAAATGTGACATCAGTGGGTGCCGAGACCTTGGGAGGACTACACTGGGGCACCAGCCTTTGTGGCTGACGTACTCGGGCCTAAGAGCTCGAGTAGACTCCTTTTTTAGATGCCCATGGGGTCTGTTTGGTACCTGGGAAAGCGTCTGGCTAGGCAGTGTCTCCGTGACACTTTTACTGTCCCCGTCGATCCATCACGGACCATGTTTAGAGAGCCTAATGAGGCGGAGAGGACTGCCGACCTTTCCGAATCTGCTAGCGGCACCCTCCTTCTTCCCGAGCTTGAGTACTCGGAGTTTGTCTTGAGGAGGTTGGCACACTGGCCAATCGTGGCGAGTATTCTTTCTGCTTATTCAGAATTCTATTTTCTTTTGAAAGGACAAGTAGCGTTGATATTGTTGCGTTTGGCAGGAGATCGACACTGTTGGCGCCTATCCCCCAGCCTTTCCCGAGACCTTGGAGTACGTGGGGCCGACTGGTGGGATGGTATCCATGGATGTCTCTTCCTTCTCTAAGTCAGTGACTAAGGTTGGCCTTGACGAGTGGCAGCACGTCGTGAGGAGGTGAGCTTCAAACTTCTCCTTTTATCTTTTCTATATAGCATGTAGGAACATGAAATGAGACTTGACTTAATTTGAAAATGTAGGTGGCGCCATCGAGGCAGGTGGAGTTGTGGCGGATGGCCAAACGACTGCGAGCGACCGCTGTCGAGGCACTCGAGGGTCGTTCTGGAGGAGAGGTAAGAGTCTTTCCTTATTATCCTTATTTAGAAATTTGAATTTCTTTAGAAGCTTTCTTTGCATTTTGACAATCACTATTCTTTTTGTTTTTGCAGAGGGAGCGTGAGCTGGAGCTCGAGTTGGAGCGGTCACGTGAGGAGGCAACCCGCTTGGAGAAAGAGCTAAAGGTCCGTGACGCTGGCATTGCCATTTTGGAGGCGATGGCTGACGACCTTAGGAGGCGTCGGGCTGAGGAGTAGTGTCCCGTCCCAGTATTTGTACATTTTTGATTTTATTTTGTTCTCGTGCATGAGCTCGAGCCTTTATATATATTTTTGTACATTCAGTATGTATATATAGGGGCCTGCGCGCCTTTGCTGCTGTTGGATGTAGATGAAACTTGTACCTGCAGGTTAGCTTGGAAACAGGTTTCGCATAGTAACTATTTACGTCGTCATGCTGCCGAAATTTACGCAGAAAAAAGCAACTAAGTATAAACTTTGACATGAATATAAACATGTAATTACAAGTTAAAATGGCTGAAAATGTGAACTTTAGTCGAATCGAGAAAAAAAAAGCAAAAAAAGTGTCCAACAAAAAAAAAAGTGTCCAAAAGTGATTGGACAGTGACGCGATGCACGACTAAATGACGGCAGTGCTTCCCCCTAAAAAAGAAAATAAATAAAAATAAATAAGTTTTAAAATGTTAGTTTGAAATGACTGACACGAAATGACATGTAAAATGTAAAATTTCAAAAATTTTGAAAAAAACAAATTGTAGAAAATGTTAGAAAATGTAACGACGGTGGAGGAGTGCTTCCCCCTAAAAAGAAAATGAAAATAAAATGGGTAAGTATGCTCTGGGAGCGGCTGCCTCGAAATGCGAACCCGATTGGAAATAAAACTTTGATTATGATAAGGAGAGTTAATTTTCCGGAAAAAAGGTCTTGAAAATCGTATAGGAATAGTAAATATTAACAAAAACCGGATTAGTTTACCCCTTCGCCGAAACTGCGGGAAATAAGCTCAAGGAAGAGGCGCAGCAAGAGCTGCGACCCTTCCTAAAGGCGCATTTGTTGCTGCGTTCTCTCTTGGGCCTGTGTGTTCCTGAGGGGAACTAGGAAAGCCCGAATAGTATATATAGAGACCTCAGGTGATGTAACAGTCCCATTTAGGAAGGAGTCTTATCAAGACATTCTCGATTAAATGGTGGTGTTACCATCTCGGTAAACCGAGTTAGTGAATAACAAAGTAAAGCTATCAAAATGGTACTTTAAATAAAGTTTACATCGCCAACAAAACTTAGCCAAAACGGCTTTAAAAACTCTAACCAAAGCGGAAGGAAGGTAAAAGTTTACAACGACTCATTAAACCAAAGCTAACTAATGTTTAAGACTCGTGAGACTAGACTCTAGCTCCTTATCTCAGTCGCGTCCATCCATCCCCAAGCACAACATCAAACACAGCCACTACTCCATACCTGTTTTATTAACTGCTCCCAATTCAAGCAGAAATCATTGAATTAATCAACACAGGCCACCCCAGAAGTAGGTGACAAATAGACACAAGACACAAACACGTCAACCACTGGTTGAGAAGGGATAAAACAACATGAAATACTTTAAGTAAGTAATGGCAATAAAAATCATTAACCAAAGTACTTGTCATAAATACGTTTATAACTCACACATACGCATACACAAGAGTGCCCTGTCTCCTGTCTTTTAAGTTCTTGTCATTAATACGTTTATAACTCACACATACGCATACACACGAGTGCCCGGTCTCTTGTCTCTTACAGGCCAACCGCCACCCCTATCAGCAAGTATGACACAACTCCCTGACACCATGCTCATACCAATCAGGAAGTATGACACATCTCCCTAACACCATGCTCATACCAATATGGTACAACTCCCTGGTCATCGTACTGTCTCAACACAATACCATACACCGCCATGGCATAACTCCCTGGTCACCGTGCCTCGTATCACCACACACGGCGCATCTTCCTTGTCACCGTGCCTCAAATACACAATATAATAATATCATGTTTATAAGCATACGATACAAATATAAACAAAGTAAAATAAATAACTCGAACAATAATCATAGCATCAATCGTTACCAGTGTGTCGATCGACACTATACTGCCCGTCGATCGACAGCCATACATGGTGTCGAAAGACACCTCGATAGACGATCAGTAATTTCGCCTACTCTTTCATCAATACGCATACATCACGATTACAACACAAAACTTATGAAATAACAAGGGTGAGTAGGGTATCCCTACTTTTAGAATCCGCGAGAGCATGGCAAGACAGAACTAAAACCGCTCCTTAACGAATCACCACGAATTTAAGGAATAAAAAGCAATGATCAAACTATTTAGTCTGTCTTCCTTCTCTTCATCTTCCTCATGGCCCTCATCTCTTTCTCCTCATAAACGTATAATGAGTCGTGTTTTATTTTTGTAAAAGTGTTTAGGGTTAGAAGAGAATAGGTATTTATAGTTTAGATAAGATAGGGTAAAATAGGAAGTAGTTCAAGCGTTCAAAACTCACGTTGCTTGACTAAGTCGATCGACAGACCAGCTTGTCGATCGACAAACTTCTTCCTAATATGTCGATCGACCACCCTGATCGACACAGCTCCCAAAACTCCCAACGTCACCCTCCCTTTTCGATAGACACCCCCCCCTCCCAAATGTCGATAGACAGTCAGTGGTATTTCGATAGACAAGGCATTAGACATAACATAAAATCATTAGACGTAGGTATCAATACTTATACTTGATAACATACTCATCAGTCTTATAAATTACGGGGTATTATAGTCTCCTCCTCCCCCCCAAAAGAAACTTTGTCCCGAAGTTCGCGCCAACTGCAACCAACGACACCTAACATCGCATATAACTAGCTCAATATAACTCATATGCATAACTAGTAGAATCCATGTTAACTCACATAAACTCGAGTAAACTCGGGCCGTCACATTCCATCCCCCTAAAAAGAAGGTTACGTCCTCGTACCTAACTCATATAAAACCACACAACCAACGCGACATCACGGTCCTTCCTCAACACTCAAGCAAATACAATTCATATAACCACATAGCAGAACATAGTATCACATTATATCCCCCTAAAGACAAACTTTGTCCTGAAGTTTCTTATCCATCTTAGATACCAACCGCCCCGAGGTTTCGTGGTGCACCACCAACATTTACAACGTCATAACAAACCATAATCCGCCACATAAGGTCAATATCCATGCTCATCTGTCATATTTAACTCATTCTTAGGAGATTTTAATTCATCAAATCATGTCATATATCGGTAAACAATTTTTAATGCCACAATGCAGATCATTGTTCACTTAGCCAACTAATACCAAAAGGACGAGATCAACAACATAAAAAACTTCCACACATACTTAAGTACCTAACAACCAACACCATATCACGTATTACAAGCTAACTTCATCTCAAAATCCCATACCTAAACACAATCTCAAGCACCTGGAAACTATCTTATCTTACCAATCGTTGTCGACAACATATATGAGTAATATATATAATTACCACCAATTTACTAAGTATGTTATTAATAATATAAATCGAAATCACTGTTTATGCACATATACTTGAATAATAAACATATGCAATAATATATCCTTCAATTACGTATCAATGTTATTACTAGCTCAAATAACCAAACATGCTTGACTCATTATGCAACTAATCAGCTATCCAACATAATTACCATTTCGTCGCAATTATCAAACATCAGGGCCGGCCTTTAGCATGTGCGGCCCGTGGGGCCGCACAGGGCCCCCAATTTCTTAGGGCCCAATTAAGAAGAAAAGATTATATAACATTAGCTGCAGTATAATAGTATTGAAATTGTTCAGGTCTAGTGGTTTGGTGAGTTTCCTACAAAAGTCTTTCTAATTTTTAGAGGTGCTAGGTTCGAGGCTTCTCATACCACTTTTTAACATTCCATTTTAGTGTTTTCCTAGGTTCTTTATAATTACTCTATTTTATTGTTTTCCAAGACTATTTGTGACAACCATTAGTTACCTTCATTTATTATCCTTTTTATTTATGAGTGTTTTTTTTTTTTTAAATCCTTATAATACGGTAAAGTAATTTTTTAGTTAGACAGTCTCACACGGTAAGACGGTTCATTTATATAAAATAATTCTTTTATCGATAATAATAAATGAATGATTGTTTTTTAATAGAAGGGAGCGCCTCACAGTAGGAAATCGTCTTATTTTCAAATTTGTGTTTAAACTAACCTTCAGTTACAACGTATTTTCCTCCAACCATTCTTGATTTTTTTGGTTATTTTGATATGCAAATTTTGTTTTTAAAACTGTTTACTCACTATATTGCTATTTATTTTTTGTCAAGACACTATATTGTTATTATAAAAACATGAATGTCATATTAATAACATTTACCTTCTAAATACTCTTTACATTAAAAAAATATTTGAGAGCGAATAATAATAAATGTGATTGTATAGGAGGGGGCCTCTTTTCAAAATATCGCACAGGGCCACCGAAATCTCGAAGACGGCCCTGTCAAACATGCACTATTAATGTAAACAACAGAAGCCACCTTATCATTACTCATGCTTATAATCAATTATACATGTTGATGCGTGCATTTCATATAGACTTTACGGTCCATTTTAGCACGCATTTCTATGTCATTTAGGTGATTTATTGTCACTTTATGCCCCGAATAT
>VHZZ01008224.1:24508-48612 GCA_009801015.1 Silene noctiflora
TCGTTGGCCTAGGTCCTCTTAGTCATGGGCCTTTGGTTGAATCTTGCGTTGGTCTTGTAATTCTCGGAGGTCTAGTTCCATTTTCCCTTTTTCCCCGCTCTTTAGTCCGTTCCTTGAGCATTTTTGTTCACATTAGGGTTGCTTTAGCCATTGTTAGGGGTTTGGCACCTCCATTGGGATTCTGAGACGGTATTTCCCGACCAAGACCATGTTTTGTTATTGATTCAACCACTAGATGAGGAAAGTGGACCATTTTTGTTAGATGCATTCTATTATTTGCTTATGTGCTTTCATGTTGGATGCATCGCCATTTTGGCAAGCCCACACTTGCCTTGCAAGGATACACCTTACCTCATTGGCATTTCGTTATGAGTTGAAGGGACGGAGAAAGCCCGTTAATTGCCTTTAATCGGATATTATTAGCTTAGTCTTAGGTTGTTTTCATCACGGGTCTTAGTTCTATTTAGTGGCTTACTCGGGGACGAGTAAGGTTCAAGTGTGGGGAATTTTGATATAGCCTTATTTAGCCTTATTTCCCTTCTTTATTTGACCCGTTTTTATGCGGTCTTCCGGCCTTTTACTTGCTTTTGTATCCTATATTTCCCACTCTACAAGTTTTATCGCGTCTTGCAGGAATCGAGGCGGGAACAAGAAATTGGGAGCAAGTGAAGCGGTTTTGGAAAAAGTGAGAAAGAATAAGGAAAATAGGAGCTGGAGTAGTCCCCAGCCGGGAGGCCGGCAGCCGGCCAACCGGCAGGTGACAGCGGCTGAGGATTAAAGAGGAAATTCAGAAGGAGGATCTCTCTGCCGGCAGCCGGTCCACCGGCAGGGGATCACACCAATATCCAAGTTGAAACAAAAGCTCCAAAATGTGCAAAGTCTCGCTGCAGGTAGGAGAGCCGGCAGCCGGTCAGCCGTCAGAGACACCCCCACAAAGAGAAGATTGTGAAGAATTGAAGTTAAGGCCGTGTCCCCAGCCGGGAGGCTGGCAGCCGGTCACCCGGCTGGGACACTCATTTTACATTTTCAAGCTCCAAAAACTGCAAAGTCTTGCTGCCGGCAGCCGGTCAACCGGAGGGGGACAACTCTATGCGGAAATTTGGGCTCTTCTCCTTTTTGGGCTTAATTCAAGGGGATACTATAAATACCCCCCTAATTGTAATAAAAGGACAGCCCTAGATATTTTGAACTTAGTCTATTTTTATGCAAACTTTTCCTAATCTCTTCCTTAATCACTTCTTAATTAAGCATTAATTACTTAGTTATTTAGAAAGAATTAAATAGTTTACATTTGGGTATTGGATTGTAATAGAAGATATTCAAGGATTTCTTATTTATTTAATCAAAGACTCAATCTTTCCTTGTGGTTGGTATAACTTCCTCTCTTTTAGTTTGGTTTTCATTTTTGTACATTTGTCTTTCATTTTTTTACATTTGTTTACTTTCTTTTCATTTCCTTACTTGTTGCTTTCATCTAGTTCATTGTTTCTTGTTATGCATAGAAGGTGTTTGACAAATTGTTTGTGTGAAAGTTTGTTCATTTCTACTCAAAGATTCAATCTTTAGGCTTTGTTATTGTTTGTTATAGTTTAATTAGTAACTTCTCATCTTTGTTTGTTCATTTTTATGC
This sequence comes from Silene noctiflora, assembly GCA_009801015.1. NCBI lineage: Eukaryota > Viridiplantae > Streptophyta > Magnoliopsida > Caryophyllales > Caryophyllaceae > Silene > Silene noctiflora. Next base: position 26,139 of record VHZZ01008224.1, read on the forward strand.
TAATTAGTAATTGTTTAACTTTAAACATGTTTAATTACCAAGTTTTWATCTTTATTACTTRTTTTGYCTKAACCAACATGACTAGTGAGTAGTCCTTTWACTAGGACTCGGTTTTTCTCCTAATGAGTGGTTTATATGATTGATTCCATGAGTGATTAGTTGTTGGGGAGGATTAGTGAGGGTTGGTTTGAAGAATTTGCATGATTAATTGTTTGAGTTTGGGTGTTTTCTTTGGTTTGTGACCCTTGTCCACCAACGAGAGTTGGTTAGGTCGGAATCCTACCTCCAAGACTGAAAGGGAGGGGGGTTGGGTGACCTAGTGTCCTAGTGCGAACCCGAGAGAGAGGTTCTAGGCGAATTAGAGTGGTCTCCTCCTCACTTAACACACCAATAGCCGATCGAAGGGAGTCATGATGATTTACCACAAATTAAATGGAGGAAAATCGGGTCCTTGGCTTTCTATCAATCAAGTACATCGTTGTCTTTCCTTTGTTTTTAGTTTAATTCAATAGCTTGCTTATTATTTGCTTTTTAGTTTAGTTATTTAGTTATTTATACTCAAATCTCTCGCTTGTTGACCTAGCTTACTTATCTATTTGAATCGTATAGTAGTGCAATTAGCTCCTTGTGGTTCGACCCTTAAAAGTGCAATAAAAGTCGTTCACTTGCGAGGAAATTAAGACACACATCAACACTACAAAGTAAAGATCATGTTTTTAGTTTTTGTGAAATTTTTCAAATTTTTAGGATTTTTGTTTTTATGAAAAAGAAAGAACATGTTTAAATTTTTCGAAGTTTTTCAAATTTGTATGAGTTTTGGGATGATAATTCTCATCCCCATACTTATTCTGGACATTGTCGTCAATGTACAAGAGTGGGCAAGGGAAATGCAAAATGCGAATGCATGAATGAATGCTCTAACAATGCAAAGTCTATATGATAAATATATACAAGTGATGCAAAATAAGCTAAACTATGCTAAGTGATGCATGTTTTCTATTGTTCGGAGAGCCAATTTGAATTGACTTGGGTTTCCTATGAGCAAGTCTTCCCTAACCCAGACAAAACACTATTACTAGTGCAAAAAAAAATGGGGTAGACTTGACCATGGGCCATGTATGCAATGCATGATTTAAATTGTTATTTTGGATTTTTCATGGTGGGAGCAAAACTATAGGCACCTCAATGGGGCCAAGGTGTGAGTCTTTTAATGTTGTTAGACTCAAAAACTCATAGCCATGAAGGATCCAAAATGACACACTACATGAATTATGTTAAACAAGGTTAGAAAATACAATGACAAAGATGTGAACATGAGCGAAAAGAGAAGCTAAAGGAGGTGTAGGAGACTCACAAATATGAGCAAAGGGAATGCTTTGGGAGCCATCACCTATCCATGTGTGCCATCCTCCTCTGGGCCATCTACTTTTACACTTGGCTATTCTCGGCATCTTCGTCACCGCTCTCTTCATTAGAGCTCGAGCTACCGCTTCCATCCTCACTTTCACCATCACTTTGATTATAACTTTGATCATCTTCCTTGTCACAATCTTTGGAACCCTCACCATTATCATCATTATCAACATGCTCTTTACTCCTCAGACCCGAACTCTCGACCTCCTCATCTTGGTAGGCACTAGCAAAGAACACCCTTTTTATCCACCCAATACGGCAAAGGACATTGGTGATCGAGAATTCCTGGTCGTGCTAGGTGTAGAAGAGGAGGATATCAGGCATAATAGGCATTTACCCGATCCTTATAGACCTCGTTATGGACATGTTTCAATAATTGGGTCAAATAGTCATTCCCTTTAACAACACTAGGGTTATCGACGGTGAATTCTTGAAATGCAAAGGGGGTAAGGTGGAGTAAAGAGGGTATAGGAGCCTTCTTGGGGCTCTTGTTGCTTGCTTATGATTGAATTTGCTTGATGAGAAATGGGAAGAAGGTAGTTACCTCGGTTCACATTGATACGGCAAATCTTACTTGGAAAGATCAAGGACATGAATCCTTCGTAAACCACTCATAATTCCCAGTTACATTGTCGTGGTTCACCCAATGAAATTTGTTTACCAATGTGCTCATATCAAGAAGGCTTCCTCCTTTAACCGGCTTGTAAGCCTTGTTTTCATTAAACCGCGGATTGAAGTGCTTAGCCAATTTTGTGATCAAGCAGCCATTGACAACATAGGCCGTGTTGTCTTTCCCCAATTCGATATCCCTCCACCTTTAAAGCAACAATTGGAGGATATCGTATCTATATTTGTAGTCTCCATGGTCATTGACATGCGATTCAAGGTAATGAAGGTCCAATTCCGAGAATACATTTACTTCCTTTCAAGCAATAAGAGTGTTGGCAATAGAATGATGCCAAAACCAAAAACCCGGATGGTGAACATACAAGGTATGGCACTCTTTGTATAAATTAAAGTCCCGACTGACAATCGCCTTCCAAATGGGTTTAGCATCAAAATTATGAGGTTTTTTTTAGAGAATCTCCATTGGCTTTCAAGGCCAAAAATCTCACCAAAACTTGATTTGTTCATTCTCCTTGAAACATTTTCGAGTCCGAACTCGACATACCTTCGATCCTCAACCTTAGATAGCTTTAGTGAACTAATAAATTTCAACGTAAGGGAGGGGTATATTAATTCATTCATGTTAAACAATGTAGACAATCCCCATGGACTCGAAAAATGCCTTAGTTTGGTCAAGGACACCCAATTTGGTTAAGGTATCATGGTATACAAACTTGGTAGCTATAAACTTCTTCTTACAAAGGGATTCAAAAGCTTTCTTATGAGCAATGTCAAGGAATATTACCTCCGCGAAATCGATAAGTTTTTCAACTTTTGGTGTGGGGGTAGTGGTGGCCACCTCAATAGCTCCATTGCTTTCCCTTTCTTGGATTACCAAAGCCTCAGATGGCAATACCTTTTGCTTTTTGGACAAACTTTGAGATTTTGATGTTTTGGTGTTGCCCTTTGTTCTTGTCATCTCGAATACTCCTTGCAATTTGTATCAACAAGTCTTGAATGTACTTGGATGCTCTCTCTTTCTCCCAATTTCAATTCCAAGAACAATTAATAAATTTTCGACATTCCTCAAACACTAGAAATTATTGGTTGAGTTTGGTTGCTTTTGATGCTTAGAAAGGTGAAATGTTGATAAAGGAGTGTTTTAATTTGATTATAAACAAGTTTGTGATAAAGAATGATGAATTTTGTTGAGTAATTGATGAACTTGATGTTGGGGTTTTGTTAGAAATTGTGTTTTGTGTTTGAAATTGTGTTTATAAAAATGAGGAAGGAAAGAAGTTTAAGTCGTGAAAAGGGGATAAGAGCAGGGGGGACTCGCCCAAGCTCCCTAGGACTCGGGCGAGTTCTGCAACAGGACAATTTCTTCAGAAGTGAACTCGCACAAGTTCAGCAGGACTCGCACAAGTTGGTCATCAGCTCGTACGAGCTGAGCAGAGCTCGCTCGAGTTGGCTGGCAGGACCCTTTCTTTTTCTTCCTTTGGCTCCAACTCCCACGATTTGAGGCCAACTCATGGGGATTCTTCCCTAGCACTTCCAATACTTCTTTGTTCGTTAAGCCTAGGCATATGCTTCCCCACACTTTATTTTTGCATTCTACAAACTTCAAAACACAATTAGTAACCTCCCTCACTTGCTCTCATGTTCATAATTTTGACAACAAAGCAAACAAATACAATGCAAAAATTGAATTGTATGAATTTGAAATAAATGCAAGTTAAGAAGTTAGTAATGTACAAATGGTGGTTTAAGGGAGGACTCCACCAAACTCTCCTCCATTTAAAGATTTCAAGGGGGCATGTTGAGGATGTTGTTGCTCAATACCTCGTAGAAGTAATTGAAAGTTTGTTCACATTCAAGGTAGAAGTCTTGTGTAGACCTCGTCATTTAATAGCATCCATTCTCATAGCTTCCATTTTCAAAGTCGTAGTGACAAGGAGCTATGTGATCTTGGCTTAGGATCATTGCGTTTCCGACATAGGGATTGACTAGTCCTTCAAACTCGTCATCCCACAAGCCACTAACTTCACTGCTTCCCCCTTGTTGAGGGGACCATGGGTAGTTATAGTCTTCTCTTCATTCTTTTGGCCTTCAAGGCCTCCATCGGTGTTTGTCTTTGAAAGTGAGCTCTTCAAGCTCTCATTTTTGGTGTTGTCATGAAAGTCTCCTAGCTCTCTGGATAGAGCTATTTCAATATTGTCGACCTCCTTCCTTCAATTGGACAATGTCCTTCTATCTTTCCCACTAGGAATTTCATCCTTGGTAGGCTTTATATTGAAGGATTCCAGCTTAATTTTCTCTCCTTTCCGATTTTAATGGTCAACCATGAAGTATGTCTCATTCAATTTTGGGGCTCTTATTGTTTTGTCAAGGTTGAAAGTTATCTTCTCATCACCAAATTCAAGAGTAAGCATACCGTTCTTGACATCAATTACTGCTCCGAGGGTATATAGAAATGGTCTTCCCAAAATGATGGGTATATTAGAGTCTTCTTATAACACCCCCATTTAAGCAGAAGCCATATCAAGACATTTTCGATTAAATAAGAGTGTCACTATCTCAGTTTCCTGAGGGAATGATATAGATAAACAAAACCAACGCTTTATTTTTTTTTCTTTACTACTTCTCAAACAAAGGTGTCTCAACTGTTTACAACCCAGGTTAACTGAAATATAAATAAATTACAACCGAAATAAAAATAAAACAACTAGAGCTATGGTGATGAATCAAAGTGCCAACTCTAGACTCGATGCCCTTCTCGTAATGCTCCCCATCCAAGCATAGCAATCAACGGCAACAACTGAACCTGCTTACCATACTGCTCCCCATTCAAGCGGAAATCATTGAATAGATCAACACATGCCACCCCGGAAATAGGTGACAATTTGACACAAGACACACAAGGTCAACTCATGCTAAAATTAATAATAAATGACAAGAAAAGATGAATGTAATGCAAAGCTTAAAACCAAGATCACTACGATTATCACAATAAACAGTATACGACATAATGCAATAACTCAGGCGCGCAGCCTCGGAGACCGTGTAGCTCTCGGCCACACCACACACCCACCTTATGTCAAATTCGTCACACACAATCACGGCACCGCAACGTCGTCTGTTGGACTACGTCGCTTTGACTTCGTGCCAGGCCTACCAATTCATCATGACCACAATACACTCACGGCACCGTAGCGCCGTCTGTTGGACCACTTCGCTTCGACTTCCACGTGTCAGGCCTACCAATTCATCAGGACCACAACCGTAGCCGGGCCTAGTTTATCATCCATCACATTCTTACCCGCAGGCTTCTCACACAATATATTTCAAAATACCGCAACCATAATTACCATAGCAACACAATAATAATTTTAACCAACACGAGATAACAGAATATAATGTTCGTCGCATCACAATGTAATTGTAATACATCAGATTTCTGGTCCTAGGCTACTCGGTAGAGTACGGGGTACTGGACCGACTAGGTTGTGTGGTGGTTCTGTCAGGCTTCTGATTCTAGTGAACTCGAGCGAGTGTGTGGGAACTCGATCGAGTGTAGCTTAAATGATCAAATGTAGCTTACTCGATCGAATGCGTTTGACTAGGTCGAATGTCTTATACTCGCCCGAGTGTCCAGTTCGTTATGTTATTTTTCCCGCAGTCTGATTAAGATAATTAGATAAGCATATAAACAGCAGGTTTTCGACCTAATCATTTTATAATCATTCTTAAAAATACTTTTTTCACAAACTAAGAACGACGTTCACTGCTTCTCCTATTATCCTAATCAATCCAAGGCTAGGGTTCATCTTTCGAGGTTTTTGCTTCTCTTTCAGCGTAGATCGTAATTAGTAAATTATATACCTTGTTAATTCATCCTTATGGTCATAATTATGCAAACCCTAATTGGGTTAATTTGGGGGGTTTTAGGGTTTTTAGCAATTTTATGACGTTTTATTGATTTATTGATACTATTCTAGGTGAGGACTTTGTAGAAGAGGCTTTCTAGACCGTTTCGCTATGCTTTTTCTTGAATTGTTGTTCAGGTATGGTTTCCCTACTCAGTTGGTTGTTTAATTGGTATACAATTAATGTGACGGTCTTTTGTGGTTACTGTATGATTGATTTTATGGTGTTATTATTGGTATTTGTTGTGGGACCATTTTCGGGAGATGGTTCCAACCCCATGTTTGCCTCTTATGGCTCTCGTCACAAGAGGGATGTGCACATTAATAATCTGGGTTCACTCGTTGCGATGAGCGGGGATTTTGGTGGTAAGGTTGTGGTCCCCACTGGCGGTGTAGATTACCTGTTGCGATGGGTAATCTGGCAAGGATACACACCTTGGTGTGTAGTCGGTTACTGGTTATTATCGAATTTTTAGGTTGATTGTCACAGTTTGCTTTGGTTGATTTATGGTTCTTGTTATGGTTGAGTTATATTGATTATTTTGTTGAATGACCTTGTTCTATGTTTTCAAAATTGTGGTGATCCATTCGGGAATGGGGAGGAGTTGGCTTAGCAGATAATGATCGTTGATGTAGCTTGCGGGGATTCGATGGGCTGAGTCACGCTAGTTGTAGTTTAGCTTCCGTAGAGATAGATGTTTTGTCACTTTATCTTTCGTTATCACCTTTTGGATTTTGAGACATGTAACCTTTGAGTTTGTAGTTCCCTTCTTTAAAGTTATTTATTTAAACTTGTTTCATTATGGTTACTGTGATGCATAATATCTCGAGAAACCGAGATGGTAGCACCTTTGTATATTGGGGTAGGCCTTGTTAAGGTACCTTGGTGTATGGGGGTGTTACAAAGTGGTATCAGAGCAACGATTTTGGAACCTAAAACTAATGAATAAAATGAACATAGGGTTTCTAAATAAAATGAACCCGGGTAGGAGTTGTTTAAAGCTACTGCAAAGGCTTGGGAGACGTTCTAAGCCCGCACTTTGCCTTTAAAACTTTGAACCGGTCACTACGGGGTGTTAAGGGATCGTTGTATGTTTATATGTCTTATATGCATGTTGAATGAAGTATGATGTGAGTTGAATGGAAGTTGTTTGGATTATATGATCAATGTGTTGGAATGTATGAGCATAGTTGGTGGAATGTATGGTTCTGTGTTTAGTAACATATGGCTTGGATATGTGTTATGATATATATATATATATATATGTATAAGCATGAGGGTAGTTTGGACTTGGCATGACTCAACCGAGTGATGGGAACTCGACCGAGTATGGGCTACTCGATCGAGCCCCTGGCACTCGACCGAGTGGGTAATCTATGTTTTGGGACAGAAGTTCCTGGAAGTTTTTGACTCGACCGAGTGTGTGGATCACTCGATCGAGTGGTGAGTACTCGAACGAGTACATAGTTGTAGATACCTGTATCCGTCGATATTGGACTTTGTAGAAATCCAGTTCAACACCCGATGATGATAGGACACATGTTTACTTACACTATTCGTTAATGGATTCTGTTTTGTGATGCGAGACGAGTTTTAATATACGGTAGCTTAATTTAAATGAAATTTAAATTATTTTATGGTTATTTTTAAAAAAAATGAAATTTATTTCATTAGTTTACCAATTTTTATAGTCTATTTGAAAAGTAAGTTAATTATAATTTAAATGAAATTTAAATTATTTCGTTTTTTCGAAATAAACGAAGTTTATTTCATCGGTTTACGTTTATTTAAGTTTATTTAAAATTTAAAGTTTTTATAATTTATTTGAAAAATAAGTTATTCCAAAGTTTTTATTTTAAGTTTATTTGAAAAATGGGATTTTTGTGACGGTTTATATTTTATCGCTTTTATTTAATTTGAAAAATTAAGTTAAAGCGGTTTTTTCGAGCTTGTTTTTGGAACGATTTTTGAGCTCATTAAACGAGTTTTTTGGGTGTAATTTTCGAGGAGAGCCCTGCCCATGTCCTTCCCCCTACGTCCCAGGCTCGAGCTCCCATGACAACAACCCCCGAGAGCAGCCCCGTCGCCTGTTTTTCGCAACCCATTCCCGACGCACAATCACCTCCAATTTCAACCTCCATGTAGACCACCTCATTCACCTCACCTAGCCCACAACCCCAGATCCTATCCTAGCCCAAACCACCACCAAAAATAGACCCAAGCAAGCCCCAAATATGAGCAACCCGGCCCCGGTTTTGGCGCTCCAAAACAGGGTGCAAACCCGTATTTTCAAGCTCCCAACTCACAATAATCATACCCAATCCCGTTTCCCACCATTCCTTGATATCCAAGCATCCTATATCCCCCATAATCCTTGCCAAACCGAACCAAAATCCTTTCCATAACAAAAAAGATTCACTTGCCGAAAACCCGCAAAATATCTTTCGATATTCCCTACTCTTTTCCATTAACACCCATTAACTTAAAACCTAAGAAAACAATCTTCCATACAGCATATATCCGAGGTAACCTAACCCAGAAATAGGATTCATTCATATGAAAAACACACAACAACAACATCTCGACACACACGACCTCTCCCATCGAAACCCTAGCCTACGCCTCTCAATCCTCACGTAAACATAGCTCCTAAAATCCTCTAGTACCCATAAATAGAGCATATAGTTCATACAAGGGATTATACGAATATTAGGGCATTAATTTGCTCTCTTTTTCGTGTTCTTTCGAGTTATGGACTGCTCTCGTTCTCGTTTACTTTTCTTCATTTTAAACCATTTTTTGTTTTGGTTTTTTGTGTTAATTCGAAAGTTTGGATTACTAATATTCTAAAACATCTTTTAAAACGGGTTTTCATCAAGAAACGAAGTCACAATCGCAATCTGAAAATCGCTACCTAAACCGTTTGTCTATCGCGTGTTCTAGGTAGCTATTGTTTGAGTTCGTTTTTCCCTTTTTCAAAGTGTTTTTTTTTCAAGATTTTTGCAATAGAAAGAAAATTTGGATTACCAAAATTCCAAAACATCTTTATTTCAAAAATTGAGTAAGAAAGAAGTCACAATCGTCGATTGAAAATCGTTGCAGGAAGTGCTAAAAACCTGTCTTAAACCTTGTGCTTATTTCGTGTTTTTCAAATTGTTTTGTTTAATCTCGTCGAAGACGCGCCTTCTATAATTTCTTACATATGGGATCCGATTAGTGTCCAAGTTTATATGTAAGTTGAGGATGCACCAAATCTCAACTCTCTTTTCTCTCCTCGTTTCTCGTGTTGGTCACGACCTACGGCCTTTCTTATTTCGTATTATTTCATTGTTTTGTTAATTACCGTCTCACATGTTAATATTTAATGTTTATAATGTTAATGATGGTTTACATGGTGATTAGAATTAGTATTAATTGTTAATTATATGTTTAGCATGACAGGTGTGTTTGTCTTGTTTTAATTCATAAGCATGTTTGTTTTAAGACGTTTTTCACATGTTCGTTTTTATGATTTAATTTATGAAGTAAATTTAATTAAAAAGAATGAAGCATAGTTTCAATGTTTAATGACGAGTGTTTAATGTAAATTAACATGTTCAATCTCGAATATAAAATATTTGTTTTATTTGGCATGTCTAGTTAATTCTGATCTATTTATTTGTGTTGTATGAATGTTTGTTAATCGTAATTAATCGTAATTTGATCTAACATAATATGTAGAATGCATGTTAAATGAATTAGACATTCATAGGTCATACATGAACTTTCACCTAGGAATTAAATGAATATCTTTAAAGAATTTAATGAATTCATCTTTTCTTAAGACGATTTCTCGCTAGCTAGAACGCGCGTGCTTAACATCCGTTCTTTTGCATTCGATGACTAGAATAGTCGACGTTTAACCCATGCTTGACTATGTATATGTCTCGGCCTTCGTGCCATATGTTTGTTCCATTTTGATTATTTATTTTTTATTTATTACGGTTTTATTTCAATTGTTATTGTAACTTAATTGTTCTATTTAATCATTGTAATTATCTCAAGTCATGTAATGTATGATTTAAATAAGGTTTAAGTCTCCTTTATTTATTTTTGAGTCAAGTGATTTTCAAAATCTTTGTTTTAGTTAGTGAAGTCGATGTATTTTACTAATTAAATCAAAGAGAATGTGCAACAATGCAAGCAAAGATAAAGTCAAGGACGAAGTCCATGTGAGCCATGACCTTACCTTTGGCACGTTTTTCTGGGTCATGAATAGACTGGTGTACGCCAGGTCCCGTTTAGTAATTGTAATTAGATCGAGTTTTATTTTAATTCAATTGTTTGCACATCGAGTCGATGAGAATCGTCTGGGTTATAATAGGTAGTGTCCCAATTGCTTCCCTTCCCCCCAAGTCATGTTGTGAATGCTTGTTTAGTATCTTTGACAAAGTAGATTAGATGCATTTAACGATTAGAAATCAAACTCACATGTTAGGGTTTAAAACAACGATTGCATATCGCATGCGATACGTAGCCAAAATAGCCATTGTTTTATCTAGTAGAGACTGTTATTGTAACGGGCGGGGTTGGGTGTTTTTCTTAATGAAATTAATTTAAGCTTCCTAACACGTAAACTCACACAAATTAAAAATCTCTACATTTTTGTTTCTAAATTCCATTAAAAATTTAGTGGCAACTCTTTCGAAAAAGAAAATATTTTTTTGAAATAAAAAACATCGCGCGGACGATTTCCCTTGTCCACAATTTGGCGACTCTGTTGAGGACGTGAGACTTGAAAAGCAAAATAATGGCTATTTGGAGTACCTATCACATGCATTTTTTTTTATGTTAATCATGCATAAACCCAATCGATCGATACTCTAGGATTCGAACCATTTTCCCTCTTGGGTCGATCTCAAGATAGGAAAATGACGTTCACTATGCCCGGTTTAAGTATCGAAGTGGTTCCGCCGAGGTTAGCAACTATCTACTCGACATTTTGTTACTGACTTATGGTGGGTTTGCGGTTACCTAACAACGTGGGATCATTGTTTCGAGTCGAGTCTAGTCATGTAGATTTTTGACCAAAATTAGCCTTTAATAGCCAGTATGCTGCCCATTTAAAATCTCATTTTTCAATCACCCATTTTCAAATCAATTCTGAAATGATTTTCACCAAACCATACACGAGCATAGAATATGTTTCAAGTCGAGTCTAGTCGTGTCGTAGGTTCAAGTGAACCATATGTCTAGCCATTACACAACCCTAGTGGGTTACCCAAGCCACCTCTTGGGTCCATGTCAAGTATGTCGACCATTTGTTCAAAGTCAAACCACGAAATATCTCTATTAGGATACTAGAGACGTTATGTTGAACCCATGGACAATGTTTGGTCCAATCACGAGTTAGTCACACTGAGTTAGTGTTAGGTCTAAGTCAAGAAGTCAGTTGAGTCGAGTCATAGTCCTTGTTAGGTCTAAGACCCTTCCCCCCACACTTTTGACCCCCTACAAATGAGCCACTTAGCTCGTTACCTAGGTCTAAGTCCGTCTTTGAGTTAAGTTTGAGTCAAAGCTCAAGTATATGAGTCGAGTCCTTATTTGTGCAGGGGTTTTGATTCAGATATTGATTAGTTTAGGGTTTCTTTGTAAAAAGGTCGGCCAAGACTAGAAAGATGACCACTGAAGCTCTTGTAACCTAGATGAGTGAGACTTTGGAGCAACTCATGGCTCGGTTAACTGCAATCGAATCCAAGATTGGTGTGGAAGTTCCTGTAACTACCACACCAGAAATGTTTGAGTTTGAAAAAAGGTTCAAGCTCGTTGAAGACCAGATGAAGCTCTCTCAAGGAGAGAGCATCCACTATGAAAACTCAAGGGCCTGTGCTCTGGTCCAAGATGAACTCCCTAAGAACTTTGTGCTTACGGATATCTCAAAATTCAAGGGAACCGAAAACCCTTTACAGCATATAAGGTCTTACAAAGAACACCTTGCCCTAAAAAGTGTGCATGCCACTATGCTAACTGCTATCTTTGCCCAATCTTTGGAGGAACATCTAAGGGCATAGTTCTATAGCTTAGATCTCAAGAACTATCCCACCTTCGAAGATCTAACCACCGAGTTTTGCAAGCATTATGCTGAGATCCAAAAAACTATGAGGACTCTCGAAGTCATGACCCAAAAGGATAAAGAGGGCTTCAGTGCTTCACTGATTTATTGGCCCGTTCGCGCGCTGAAAGAGTGAAATTGACCAAAAAGCCCGACGAAGTCGATATGGTCGACAAGTTTGTGAAAACCCTTCAACCTGCTTACCATAATGAGCTGAAGTATCAAAACTTTAGTACATTCAAATATCTAACCCATATCGGGAGGAAAATCGAAGATGACCTCCGTGCTATGGAAGCTGTTAAGCCAAAGGGGTACCCTGGAGCTTCTTCCTCTAAATCAATGGCATATGTTAGTGACGATCATGTGCAAGCTATTAGTCTTTCGGGAAAAACATCCAAAAGGCCACAACGCTCTAGCCTAAGAGTGTTCACTGACATAGGGTGTACCTATACATATACCCTAGAAAGACTTATGGCCCATGGGAAATTGAGCCCCATTGGCCAAACTCCTGAACCACCGTTGGAACAAGGGAACAAATGGTACAAGCCAGATGCGTATTGTGCCTATCATCAAGGCAAGGGTCATGACACGGAAAACTACTTCCGTCTTAAACACGAAATAAGATATGATCGAGAACAGAACGCTCCCGATCCCCACCGTCAAGCCGAACAATGTTACTAACCCATTTGGCGATCATGAAAATGGGATATTTGTCGAAGACAATGTTGATGTGTCCCATATTATTCGGCCAATATGCCACCTAATTGGGGATCGATGTGGGACAAATGTTCGTTGATTGTTCTAAATTCCGGCCAAGTTCGAAGAATGAGGCCAAAGACGAGATTTGATGACTACGAGTCAGAGTCTGTTTTCTTTTTTATTCTAAACCGAGTCTAGGACTTTCCTTTCTTGCAATCAAGTCTTAGTTCTGCGATCTAGGATGTGTCCTAGAAATCACTCTTTCTTCGAGTCTGTTAAACATTTATCTTTTCGAATAAAAGTCTACATGTTCATTTCCAGATCTGTTACACTTTTGTCCATCAATCTAAAATGCACGATGCACTTGAAGGATGCTCCGAGTTAGAAATGTATCATGTTGTAAAGGGTAAGGTACCTTAGGATCCGGTGACTATTTCCTTTACCTATTCCATGTATGCGGTAGAAAACCTTTACTAGAACCAGTGTTTAAGATAAGCCTACAACGAGCATAAATGTTTCCGAGTAAACCATCTCGTCTCTGAAAGAGATGCAACCAACCTAATTTGACAAAGAACACTATTATGACCCGATCCGTTTGGCGAAGCCCAAATGTTTCAAGGAGAATCCAATTGCAACCAGAAGTGTTGTTTCAAAATAAAAAAAAATAAAAAAAAAAGACGAAAAAAAAAGATATCGAAATTGCAGAATGCTTATGGTTGAATGTCGAAGTTACGAAAGCCATAAGGCATATGAAGACGATAGTTGAAGTTCAAAGGGCGAAGCCCAAAACCATGATGTAGTGAACTTTCTACCCTTGAGTTTTTCTCGAGACAGTTATATGGGAATAGTCGTGAATTTTGAGAATCATCCTGCCTTTATTGTTACACCAAGCCTTTAGGGTCCAGACATGGAAATTTGAACCCATGTTACTTTACCAACCCATTTGCACTCGGGTTTTGTTAAACCCGAGACACTTTTTGTAACCACGATGTAAGCCATAGCCCATTGGCCTAAGCACCAGAAAACGAACCTTCAGAATGACGGTCCACTATTCAAACCTTTTATTACCAAGCTCCACATCCCAAAGAATCACAACCTCCTACACCAACCCTTGACACGGGATTTGACGGTACCTTACATGCTAGAACAGGATATACAGTATGATGTCTTAGGTGAAACCTTCGAGTGTGTACACACAAATCAAAATGATTACCTTTATGCACCTTCATCGAACTACGTCGCATTTGATTTCACTCCACGCGAATACGTAGGTAGTCCTTTAGAATAAGGGATTCAATCCACCAACCATCCAAGTTGTTATCTTCTCGGTTCCTTAGGAGTCTTAACCAAAGTCCGAATGAAACCACCTTTGTTGAGTCAGTCTTAGTACTCGGTTTAGGCTAAGATCAAGATGTAGATTCGCGATGAGTAGTTGTCAAGTCTCATAATGAGTTATGTCTGATAATGTTGGCAAAGAAACTTGGTCACCCGTGTAGAATGTCTGGTCCATTTGCACAATAAAAGATAAGGATTTGTGTCGGGAACCGAAAAAAAAACAGAGAGAGAGAAAGACCCTTGAAAAGAAAGAAGGCGGAGGCAAAAATGAAATAAAAGCTTGCTGGAAGGAAAGAAGGAGGAGGCAAAATGATATGAAAACCCGCTGAAAGGAAAGAAGGCGGAGGCAAAATGATATGAAAACCCGTTGAAAAGAAAGATGGCGGAGGTGTAAGATGGATGGTTCCCAACAGCAATGATGATGATGATGAAGATTTCATTCCCAAGTGGGACGATGAATGATGGTGTAGATGTTGTTTCCGAGGGAATAATTAACGATGATGTAGTTTGAGGTTGGTTTATAGTAGCACAATGCTCAGTGCCATCGGTAAGGTTCAACTTTTGGGCCAGTGTCTTTTTAAGCCAGTGCCAGCAGTTGAGGATTCAATGATTCAGAAGCAATGGTTGAAGAGGCTTATCTCTGAAGAGTTAACCATTTAGAAGCTTTGTTTTGAGAGGTCCATCAAGTAGTGTTTCTAGATATTCACCCCCGAGAACTTGACCATTTAGAAGTGATGGTTGAAGAGTTCTACCCCCAGCGAGTCAATATTTGACTTAAGTTTGCTTGTTATGCGAGCCAGAATGGCTAATCTACATTTCTATCCCCTACAAGTTAATATTTTAATTAAAACCCGTACACACTTACGGATTTTCTTTCTTTTTTGTTTGAAGGTAGCGGGCTATGCCCTACCCATGTCTATTTACAAGTCAAATACCCGAGTCATAAACTCGAAACTTGTTTGTCTGTGCATCATATGAAAAACTCCTCGTCAGTGAAATTTCGAAAATTCAAAAAAAAAATCGAAAACATTGATTCCGGGCGAAGCCCATTTTCCAAATAATATGCTAGCCCGGGCAAAGCCCATTTATTCAAATGATCGGGTCGGAAACCCATACCCAATTTCAAGTAATATGCAAAAGTCAGGTCGATGACCCACTTTAAATGTTTCAAGCTCGGGCCTTGGCCCATCCAGACTTCCAAATTATGTTTATGTGAATTATATGTTATGTGTTATGTCCAAGTTTAAGCAGGATATGCTTCAACTGGGGGCTCTAAAGTCTTCAAATTTAGAACCCAATGAAACTGGGAGCTTTGTCGCCTTTGGCTCCTGAGACCACTATGATGATGAATGGATAAATCTCCAGCAATGATGTAACGTTACTCAAAGATTGGGCACTGATAATGAAGAATCGCAGTTCAAGTAGACTATGATTATGAAAACTGTTAACTTAAGTAGGTGACAGTATGGGAGAAGTATCTCCGATGTATAACAGGAACCTCCCTTTGGAAAGCTTCTTTTTCGGCCCGGACTGCAGAATGCCAAGGCCAATGTTCGCCGAACTACTATGCGGGTTTGATTCCGTCACAAATGGATACGTAGGCGCCTAAGGATGAGGCTTAACCGACCATATATGCAAGTTTATGGGTCGACGACCAACGATGATGAATTGATGTGACGATGATGAAAGCAAAGGCATCCAGAACCGTGTTTCATGTGACACCCCGCGATAATACACAAAGGAAATAATGAGTCGTATTGGAAAAATACGGAATTTTTAAAACTTTTTAAAGTCTGAATGCGAAGTATCACTAACATAAATAAGCGAAAATAAAGTGAACGTAAAGGTTAGGTTTTACAAACCAAAATAAACAAGTGTTTAGGGAAAAGACATCCCACGAATAACATTAGTCAAATAGGTGAGTCTAAGCTACGAAAAGATGAAGTCCAGGGTACATGCTCGCTAGCTCACACAGTCTCCCTCATCGATCACCAACCTGCACCTGTCATACATGTAAACATGAATGCCACAGACAGTGAGGAGTAACTCAAGGTTGTCAGCCACATTACGTCAAGATGAACGTAATTAAACACGTTAACATGTGAGGCATACATAACATTTGTGATTAATGTAAACATTAAACATTATACATTGATTAGTAACAAGGGCAATAGATAAATAAACAAAGGATATATGAGACATTAATAAACCAATACGTATCTGAAACACCACACATAAAAATGAGTACGTAATCCTAAGTAAAGAATGTCTACTACACAACGCCATACGATACTCTAAACCACACTTAGACAATAACACAACCCTTGGTAAGACGACTAGCTAAGTATGTCTTAGCCTAAGACCTGGATCCAGACTCTCGGAAGGTAAACCCCCTTCCGATTCGACATACGGTATTATTGTCCGTACCCAAGACTCGACAATTAACAATCGAGCACCCCATTCGCTAAACTTACGAAAGTGGTGGAAGATCTAAGGTAGAAGTCAAGCATAGAGGTAGACATAAGACAACCTTTACGGATACAACTCAAACCAAAACACACCGAAGATAGCTCATATATAAACCTTATATGACTACTCATGTGAACAAAGCGTAAACAATTCATACTTACATCATTCATAAAACATATAAGTGAATAAGAAAAAAATTAGAGAAACAGAGGCTCACAGCCGGTCCAGTGAACCGGCTACCGGCCAACCGGCCCAGCCACCCTGTCAAATGACAAAAGCCTGAAAATCACACATAACCGGCCGGTGGACAGGCAGCCGGTCCACCGGCTGGTACACAGGGCAAATACTTGAAATACAAGCATTCTGGAACGCTACCAGTCGGCCTGTGGACCGGCAACCGGCCCACCGGTTGGGACACCAGCCAACAACTTACCGTGCCTCCCAGCCGGTCAAGGCTGACCAGCAGCCGGCCAACCGGCTGGGACAACACCCACAAGCCAAATAAACCAAGGTTCTAGAGTGCTCCCAGCCGGCCTGTGGACCGGAATCCGGCCCACCGGCTGGGACACCCAACACAAAATTTTGACAAAATGAAACAGGAGGTTCCCAGCCGGCCCACCGGCTGGAGACCCCTGTACATGGTTTTCAGCAAGTTTTTCATACAACATGTTTTCAAACTCAATTTCTAGCATGTTTATGAGACAAAAATACGTAAGAAACGTAAATTCAACATGTAAGGCAAACCAACATCCATTATACATCAATTTCTCAAGTAATCCACCACCAATTCATGACTTTATACCCAACAAAACATAAACATGTAAAAGATGACACTTTTACTCAAAAATAAGTATAAAACTAACTTATTATGCATAATTCTCATGGAATAGTCATCATAATTCATGAACCAAGTAGGACATGTAACCAAGTCATGAAATTTAGCAACTTTAACATTCAAACATCAAAATTAACACCATTAAACACAAAATTAGGATGTAATATCGAGTAACCTATCACCGTTACCTTATGCTTCCTAGTCTTCAAGAGAGTCCTCAATGATATAGCTATCTTCCTCCGGGTTCTCCAAATTCTCACCTAAACACAAAATAAGATGAGTTAAATGAAGAATTCACCCCATAGGACATAATAGAGGTTTAGAAAATGGGTCACGAGGGAGAAAGATGGTTCCTTTCTTACTTACAAAGAAGGAGTATGAGAAGAGGAGAAGAATGGCGCGAAAATTACTCGAATTGGTTAAGAAATGAAGAAGTTATAGAGTTTTTAGTGTTTAAGGGGAAGAGGAACAACAATGGTGTTTGTATGCTGAGAAATGAAAAGAAGAAGAAGGTTTTGAGAAGGTTTAAGTGGAAAAATGAGGTGTCATATGGGTCCAATTCAAACCTTGGCCCAAAACAGCCCAAAATTAGTCGGATTTGTCTTAAAATATGTCTTAAGGCCACTATACACTCAAGACGTAACATAATATTATATAAATATATTTTATACACTAAAATATATTTTTACCCAAAAAGTAAGTTTTAAAGGTAAATTAATTTAATTAAGTAGCTAAATTACTTTTAAAACCGCTCGTAAAATTCTCGGGTGTTACATTTCAGGTTTCACTTCTGCTTATGGCTGGCGAGCTTATGTACGCAAGTCTAATGAACTATAAACGACCCGCGGAATCCTCAGGTCGTTGGACCTGGGGTATACTTTGACTTTCGCGCTGTCCAAGCCTCAGTCAATGTGGGGGCTCTGTAGATACCCGTATCCGTCGATATTGGACTTTGCATAAATTCCGTCCAACACCCGATGATGATAGGACACATGTTTACTTACACTATTCATCAATGGATTCCGTTTTGTGATGCGAGACGATTATTAATTGACGATTGCTTAATTTAAATGAAATTTGAATTATTTTATGGTTAGTTTGAAATAAATGAAATTTATTTCATTAGATTATCAATTTTTATAATTTATTTGAAAATTAAGTTATTTATAATTTAAATGAAATTTAAATTATTTCGTTTATTTCATCGGTTTACGTCTTTTTAAGTTTATTTAAAATTTAAAGCTTTTATAATTTATTTGAAAATAAGTTATTCCAAAGTTTTTATTTTAAGTTTATTTAAAAAATGGGATTTTTGTGACGGTTTACGTTTTATCATTTTATTTAATTTGAAAAATTAAGTTAAAGCGGTTTTTTAAAGCTTGTCTTCGGAACGATTTTTGAGCTCATTAAACGAGTTTTTTGGGCGCAATTTTCGAGGAGAACCCGGCCCATATCCTTCCCCCTACGTCCCAGGCTCAAGCCCCCATGCCAACACCATTAGCCCCTTTTCTTTTTCCCTCCTAAACAAGGCCCAAACAGCCCCGACAACAGCCCCGTCCCTGTTTTTGGCAGCCCATTCCCGACGCACAATAACCTCTAATTTCGACCTCCCTCTATCCCACCTCACTCACCTAACCTAGCCCACAACCCCAGCTCCTATCCTAGCCCAAAAAACCACCAAAACCCGACCCAAGCAAGCCCCAAACATGAGCAACCTGTAATAACCGCCCTGTTAGGACCCTTTGACCACCGTTGACTTACCTTGGTTGCGTGTCCTGAAACCTTTTAAGTCCTTCGTTGCTAGTGCCGTGGAGTGATAACTCGATCTAGCRGAGGCCACTCGATCGAGTAGCCTCGTTACTCGATCGAGTAGGGCGCACTCGATCGAGTAAGTYAGTTACTCGATCGAGTAGCTTGTGTCCAGCGATAAAATATATATATATCGCGATAACAGAAAACCTGAATCATTTCATTTTCGTTTTCCTAAACCTAGATGTCGTCGCCTCGCCTTCTCTTCTTCTGTTCTCACCCTTTTGAGGAAATGGGGGAGATGAGTCACCTTAGGGGATGGGAGCATGCGTCGGGAAGTGGTCTTGTCGTCGGGATGCTGGTATAGGTATGTGTTATCGTTGTCGTCATCATCATCTCTTTTAGTTTTAGTGATTGTGTACTGGTAGTGATAGGTTGTCGTGATGTTTGGTATAGGATGATTTGGTGGTTGCTTGTTTCTATGAGGCTGTGTGCAGATTGCTGCAGATTGCTAGAGGTAGGGTTTCCCTACTCAGTTACTGTTTCATATGTTGGCATTAATTGTATTGTTTTTTATGTTTATGAGTGTTTGGTTGTATGTTGTGGTATGGTGGATGTGTGGTAATGGTTGTTTTGCGAGGTGCATCCTCGTATGAGTGGAGTCACTTGCGGGAGTGGCTTCACGCCCTTCATGGGGATGTGCACATTAATGAACAGGGTTTTCGCTCATAGCGATGAACGGGGCTTAGGTGGGTGCGGCTACGGTCCCCCACTGGCAGGGCTACACATCTTGGTGTGTAGTCGGTGATGTGATGTGGTRTGGTGTGGTGGAGGAGTCGATGTGGTGTTGTGTGTGTTGATTGTAATTGTGGTTGAATACTTATATGGTAATGACCTTGTGTGGTGTTTCCTTGTTTTTTTTCTTTGTGTTGTGTCTGCCATGATCCTTATGGTGAGCAGTCAGTTTATGCAGGATGCATTTGGATCTTGCTGGGTTAGACAAAGGGACGAGATCGCCACGAGTCACGACAGTTTAGTTATGTAGTTGATAGTGTCTTGAGTTGTATCACCTTTCTTTTAAGTATGACTTGTAACAACTTGTAATAACATAAAGTGTTCTTTTATTGACGTTTGATATGTACTTGCCTCGGGTAACCGAGATGGTAACGCCTTTATCTGCCCAGAAAGGTCTTGTTAAGGCTCCTTGGTAGATRGGGGTGTTACAAAGTGGTATCAGAGCGACGATCTTGGAACCTGTAACCAATGAATCTAATGAAAGTAGTGGTTCTAATAAAATGAACCTAGTGTATGTACGTTGGGAGCCCCTCAGTGATCGGTTTTGGGTGAGAAGGCGCCCTCATTCCAAAATCTTGGCCCCAAAATGCTTAAGCCAGTCACTTCGAATGGGGATGTTGAGTCGGGAATTGTATGTGTATCTTGTGTGCCTATATRAAATAGTAATGGCGTGTGTTTGAGTTTCATGTGAAGAAAAATGCATGTGTTGTGATGTAAGTATGTGTATGAGATGGAGTATAATTGGCGTGGTGGGAATGTGTGGAAGGGTATTTGGTAATGYGAAGATGTTATGGACAACAATGTTACTATGTACCTTAGATAAGATAATTCATCTTGTGGCATGGTAAATGTGTTGGATGAATGTATTTACATACGTTTGTGAATGAGTATAACGACGGTATGAGGTATGTCTTGCGGTGGTAGGCAATGGCAATATGTTAAGTATGAATGTAAATGTGATGATATGTGATAGCTGACTATTCGAGTGTAATGTCGATATGTATATGCTATACACGCATGTTGAACAAACAAGTTAGCATATGTATGAATGATGGTGGAATGGAATTGTGTGTATAAGGGTGTATATTAGTACTTCGTGAGAATGGGAAACGTGGCCTGAATGGGATTCTTGTAGTTTAAAGTATTATTGTACTGAAGTGTAAGATAGTCTGAACGCATGAGCGTGTTTTGTGTAATAGTTTCATTAGATAGTAAATGAATGGAAATAATCTGTGCCGAGTTTCACTTATGATTGGAATTCGGAACAAGTTGTTGTTTTGCAGGAATTAGTAACCAATTCGTGACTCCAATCTTGTTTTGGACTCTCTCTGACCGAGTGCTAGTGTCTACTCGACCGAGTACACCATACTTGATCGAGTAGTTGAGTTTTGGGTCAAGAACGTTGGAACTGCCAGCAGAAACTCGACCGAGTAACTCAAATTCGATCGAGTAGAGGTCACTCGATCGAGTAACCAAGCCACTCGATCGAGTAGAGGCCACTCGATCGAGTAACCCCTATACTCGATCGAGTAGGTCGCTACAGTAGTTTTACTCGACCGATTACTTAGCCTTTTTCCCGTTCCTTCTTTCATTCTTCTATCTTTCTCTACTATCTTAAAACCCTGATTTATTCCGCCCAACTCTTTGTTCTCAAATCCTTGGTGTTGTTTAGATTCTTCCTTGTTAATCGATCTACTTTCGTGTGTACAATCATTCAAGGTAATCATATCTTTATATTTTATTGTTTTATTCAATTGAGGCATATGTAGTTAGTTGTTTATCTGAAAATTTGAGTTACAAATCATGGATTTTCGATTTTGTTGTTGTCTTTCTACGTAACAATGTTCTAGTTAGCCGTCATTCATGTTAGATTTTGGCTATATTCGATCAATTGTTAAGCATATGTGTGTCGAAATTTCTAGAGTTTGCAAAATAAGTTGGATCTTTTCTGAAATTTTATGCATAAAAGGAGGAGTATGAGGTGGTGGATGCTGTTGGTGTAATATTTTCTGTTGATTTTGGTTAGTTTCTTCTAAAATTTTGTCTTAAAACTTCGTCTGAAAAGTGCCCCAAAACTGAATTTCGCCCCAAAAACTTGGTAATTCATGAACTTTTGTGAAGATGATTTGAAATAATTACGGCTATAACCTCTTTTGGAACGAAAACTTGGCATTTTTGACAAATGTAAAACCGTCTTTTATGCGTGATGAAAGCTGGATGACTTGGGAGTTTTGAGTTGTTGGTATGTATTTGTTTTCTATTACGGTTTCATGCTTCATAAGTCTTCCATGAAAGTCTTTTGTGTAAGTAAAAGCTGGTTATGCTTAGTTGTTATTTATTATATGTTGAAACAGATGCCTAGAAACGTTGCTACCCATCAAAGTAAGAGATCCCGAGCTGCTAAGAGGGAGGCAGGTGAGAGTAGTCAGGGGTCGGTTGTCCCATCTGTTGCTGAGTACTCCACCGTGATCTTTGCTGACTTCAAGCAAAGAGAGGCTTTTGTAGAGTTGACCAAGAGGCGTATGAAGCCTACTAGGTGTATTGACTCAGTTGTG